>CM067321.1:6909135-7043610 GCA_034231615.1 Meghimatium bilineatum
CATTTATCTCAAGGAATTCATGTGTAAATACTTATGTCCATAAATGCACTGACCTATTCAGTATGCACTTTCTTGAGATTCTGTGTCAGTCGATGACCTTTTATTGTCCCACATTTTAGCCAGACAAGTAATACCTTTCATCCTTTAAATTTGTTGATTCTACAACATCGCGGCATCGCTATCTCCACAACATGAATTAGTATATATAATATCAAAGGATCATTTCAACCATGGAGGAAATATATCACAAGTGACTGAAAACTTCAATCTGCACCTGCTCACTAGGCGAGAAACGTGATGTTAGCTTATGCGAGACTGCAAACATTTGTAAGGGGTAGAAAATCTTTTATTCTCAACTTATGTTGCTTAGCACGATGTCGTTCACACAACTAGGTACAATACAAGAATCAGTGGACAAATCATGTGACAACATACCATATTTTTTTATTTCATATGCTATTGTACTATCTCGGAAACTTAAAAAGTCGTAACTTAAAATACCGATCTAGCTATTTGCGTGCAATGAACTGGTCATCCACTCCCACTCAGTGTGTAGCGCGCATGTCGAGTGGTCAGGGAATCGCGCAACATGTTGAATATTGGATGCGTCGGTATAGGAATTTTTGTTCAAGTTTAATTGTGTTAGCTTTTTGTTTCATAGAAACCTATTCACTGATTCGTGTATTGTACCTACTACAAAATGTGTTGTAACATATACTTCATTATTTCAAACTGGTAGGATCTATTAAATGAAATTAAATTTAGGGTAAGGGGGGAAGGGCATTAAGCACAGTGCAATAGACACCACCAAGCTGTCTAGCTTCCAAAAATCCTCTATATTATGAAGTTGTTCTTGAGCATCAATATTTGAGTTATTTCCAAGATCTAACTATTCAGAGACTTTGTTTCTTGTCACTCATGGACAACATGAATCAATGAGAGAGCAGAAGAGAATATGAAGCATCTATTTTTTTTTATTTAGAAAAAAAATGATACTACGTTGATTGTCCACTTCACCATGTGGTGCTGTCAAGAGATAGGTTTGGTACAAGTGCTAAGTAGTCTTACTTTAAATAGATCTTTATTTGATATTTTCATGTTTGAATTAGTAGATGTGTATGTTTGTTTAAAGTTAGGGGTCACATTTTGCAATCAGGGCATGCTGTAATAAGATATGGTCTATGTTTTATGCTGGGTGCTTAATGCCCCACGGGTCAATTTTTATCACTGAGGTCATATAACTATATTACAGCAGAAAATAAAACGGTGCATCTGCTGTTTAGGTAGCTGCTGTGACTTTTGGCCTAGTTTTTGTGGTGTTTCCAAACCACCCCCCCCCCTTCTCATCTGACCTAGGTAGTATGACACGACGTTCGCACGATGTTGGAAGCATCGAGACTGTGATTGTGACGTCAGGGTTTGGCGCGGAAATTGCATGAAAAAAGGCGCCAAGGAATTAAAGAAATGATAGACGGTAAAAGTTGGGTAAGATGGTTAGGATAGTTGGGTACGGCGGTTAGGTGAGAAAGAACAAAAAAGAAAAGGGGGGGGCTAAGGGGCTATTCGTGAAGGTTTGATATGTAACTATTATGTGCCCGTTTGGTGGCAGATATATGAAAGTGATAGAATATGATAGCAGAATTGACGGATTCAATGGTTACAACGAATTTGGCAGAAGTCTGCAGATATTTTCTAGGAGTTCTTGTGAGAAATAAAGCTGGGTTTATCCGCCAAATCAAGGTTAATGAGGTACACATTTAATCTAATTAACAATGTTTATATTTTGAACTAGCCGACTGGATTTCGCCGAATTACGCGCAAAGTGAATGAAATGGATGGATCTGTTATTCAAAAGCCACTTCGCGCGCAAAAACTCTCCTTTTTGCTTCTGCGGTGTGACGTCACTGCATCCATTAATTTCATTGGCAGTGCGCGGAAATCCATGACGTCAGGTAGTCCGGAATATAAAGTGTGCTATTTATCACAGCAGCTACTCACACAGCATTTTTACCAATAACTCATAGAAAGTAGTGCATGGCTAATAAAATCAGACTAATATGCATGTATTCCGTTTGGATGTTTTATTAAGCATCTATAATTATCTTTTAGCCCCCCATGTCATTTTTATCGTGACAGTGATAATGCCCCCGTTTCTTGTTTTTATCCACAGGATGGTTGGAAACTACAAAAATACAGTTTTGGGAGAATGAAATTGTCTCAGCTCTGCACAAATGGAAGATACAAGAAAATCATGCAGACGGAAATGTTTTTCAGTAACGCTGACAAATATGCTGACTCATACATCGGCGCATCTTTCTTACTGGCGTTCACTGTGAAAAGTTGTACCTAATTTCGTGGTATTTCCTAAACTTTGCAGCGTGATTACATACATCTGACTCAGTTTTTGATCCATTTATTCAAAACAAACACAATTTTTACAGTTATACACTACAGACTACAGTAATTTAGTACACTCAAATATGTTTTGAAGTAATTTAATTTTATTAACATGATACCCTTAAAATGAAGTCGCTGAGTCATACATCTGAGAAATCGTTTTTGTTTAGGTGTACATTGTGGCCTCCTGACCTAATTTTGTGGTATTCCCCAACCTTTGCCGGTAGTATGTGATTTGAATATTCTCGACTTGAAGTTAGGCATATCCGAGGTCGGGTGTGGTTTTTTTTTAAAAGTGGTGGGGGTGTGTTTGCACATCTATTTACAGCACAGTATACACCTGATCGAAAAATTTACCCCGTCAACATGTCTGCAACTGACCTTAGATTCACTAGCGACACTACCTTCTGGGGTTTGGGTATACTACTGGAAAGACACACCTGAGAGATGCAGCCACTCAGGAGTCTTCCAAAGTAAGAATTGAAGATGGAGCAGGAATACTCACATTGTGATTGCTACATCTCAAGATATGTGGAGGAATGCCATTATATGTGGACAACATGATGATTGATGCAGATCGAGTACAATGTGATTAGTAGTTCCTCTGAGTGTCTGAATAATCCAGGATAGTTTCCAGCATTCAAGTTGTGGAAGAACATGACTGAATTTGTGAGTACTGTACGCAGCACAGTTGAGTTTTAATGATAGGACCATCAGCATTGCTGGAAAAAACCATAGACTGTTCCACACTTTACACACAGGCAGAGCTCAGGTACAATACACAAAGCTCTGAAGAAACATTAAGTGCCACAATGTCATTTTGAAGGCAATAATATTATGGTAATAATGCACGGAGAATATACCCCATGGCTAGGTGCTTATTTCCCAATTCAATAATGTATTAAATTTTCATTTTAAGGGTATCATGTTAATAATAAAATTAAATTACTTCAAAACATATTTGAGTGTACTAAATTACTGTAGTTAGTGTATAACTGTAAAAATTGTATTTGTTTTGAATAAATGGATCAAAAACATGTAGACAATATAAAAATTACTTAATGCCCTTCCTTATTAAATGGCTGATTATTACATGCCAGATTCTCAGATTTTTTTCACTGTGTTAATGTAGACTGGGCCTATCTATGATGATGATGTATGTGTCAGTGTGTATTTATTATTATTATTTTACTAAACATGTAGGGACCTAGGCATGGTGATATTTGCCAATAGGCCTAAGTACACCATGTGCTTATCTTATGGGCCTAGTCATTCCTTAGGCCTGCCTCTACTCTTGGGATACACATATTTAATATATTAATATTTAATTTTACAAGAAAGGAGAATAAACAAACTTTGATAAAATCATAAAAAGTAGGTATGCACCTATTTGGTCTATTGGATTCTAACGATTGCAACTGATATGCTAAAACAAGACTAATTGGCAATTTCACGAAATAGGCCATGTAAGAAAATTTGTTCAAACCTAATAAAATTCATAAAAACACTAGTGCTACGATTTACACCAGTTCACAATTGACATTATGTTTATTATTTATAAATAAGTAGGCTAACGCTTTCCTCTTTCTCCAAGCCCCCCTTCCATCCCCTCATTTGTAAAGAACATTTAGTGGCTACACCACGCTTTTAAACAATATTTTACTGAAACTACGCACCCAATCTGGGTTATTCAATGTGTAGCCATTTTGTAAGCGCTTTGTGGTCTTCAGTCTTGTACCCACTTTAATTGTTTACACTTCGATTTCTTGTACTTTCGACTGTACGTTTTATCTCATTGATTCAAAATAAACCCCACAGTTCAATGTCGATGATTAAATACGTACCATGAGAATTAACTTGCCGTAATTCGAGTAAAACCAATACTTTTAGATGCGTCATGACGATTCACCATGGCGGAGAGATCTTAGCAGACATTGCAAGAAGGACATGTTTGTGATTTAAGATACTCATCACACAGTCAACATCATACAAAAATAATTACAAAATACCCTTTTTTAAGGCTTTGGACGGTTTGCTGGTACCCTGGTAGCGCCGGATGGCTCTTTGGGTCCATAGCATTCGTCAGATTGTCATGAAAAGCATTCACGATAAAGATTCAATCATTCGAAGCAACTGTCCGGCTGGATGGATGATACAGCCAGTTCAAAACTAAAGATCCTCATTGGTCAATTGTAGTCACATGGTATGCAAAGATGGCTTTCTGGCATATTTTGAGACCGTTTGAATTTTTTGACTTTCGTAAAGCTTACAAAAGACGTTACAGCCAACATTTGGACACTAATAAAACGTTACGTTCAAATACACTTCACTAATGTAATAAATATCCTTGAAATTTAATATCCATGGTTTGCTAAAAACAAGCTACTTCGCTGACCAGCAGCTTTACGAAAGTTAAATGAAACTTTACGTACTATCAAACGATTGGTTGCTCATATCACATGACCGGAGAACTATTAATTTTTATCCCTACCTTTAAAAATCTACTCGAAATTGTTAAATAGCTTAACATTTGGCTTCTTTAATATTATATGCTCTTCCTTATTCTGTCACTCATCAATTCATATCTAAGTAAATCGCGTAAAGAAGTCTTCCAAAAAATATATTAAATCCAGAAATTGTCGAATGTACTTTGATAAAATTGTTTCTTTTTTTTGGGAGCAAACTACCAACTTATGCCATATTTTCCCCAGTACAATATAGAACTGACATTCAAGACGGTGTATTCTGTAGTTTGTGGAATACGCCCTCTAATCGGTCGAGCTAATTCTAAATGTTCTGTATAACTCTCTTTTTTTAGTTATTAAATTTTCCTTTTTCAAATTTGTTGAAAATGATGAATTCACGTGTGTATTATCAAGGTGGATCATAGTCTCGTTCATGTAGCAGCATCACAACTTGTGCTCACTTTGTCAGGTGTTACATCATTGAACGAAGGACAATCCTGAAGTATTTGTCTACTTGTATAAATTTAAGTTATACAAAAACACTCCCTAATATTACCTCACCTGTTATGATTATCTGAAAATATGCATTCTTTATGCTACATTGAGTACTGCGGTCGCAAATAGTCATTGAGTACTGATGGTAGTAAATAGCTATTGAGTACTGATGGTCCTGAATAGTCATGGTAGTAGACCTATATATAAAAGGGGAAGTGGTTGTTTGTTTCTTATCAACATAAAACATTACCTTTTAGTACTCGGAACTTCGTTCAATGATGTAAAAGCGATAAGACTTGCCAAAAGTCAACCACGCCCCCTTTTTGCAATTTTTCACAAAAAGGTCATCACATCTTCATCAAAAAGAAGATCTGACAAATGAAATCGCACGAGCTACCTATTCTTTCTTAGGTAGACTCCCTTGAGATTATATCTACGGCTCTGCATGTTAGTCAAGAGTACGCTTCGACTTATTCAATTTTATTTCTGCCGAAGATGGATATGTCGGGCCATTGGCGCAAATTAAACGGCGACACAACGCATTTCCATTCTCTAGACTACATCCTGCTGGATATCTAGTAGGAGCAGTGTCCTGCTACAAGAGAGATCAAGCGGGAGTTTGAGAATGAACGCTGAAGAAGAAGAAGAATTTTATTTTTTGAGATATGAGTTTATATACTTTATAATATCTTCAATTTGTCACCCTCCCTTTCGTAGAAGTATTGTTTTTCATTTCCCTCTTCAAGTAGACTTTAGTCAGTTGTAATGCCAATTCTTTAGAGAAGTACCATCAGTTTGTTCCTGTATGTGGTTTTATGATCCTTGAGAGTGTGTTACATTGGTTGTGTGCGTGTTTGTTATAAGAAATTGTCTTTTGTATGAAGTGTATATAATGTACGAGTCGCTCAATTCTACTTCTAGTTTGTTGAAATGTTTGTTTCTGGACACAGAAGAATACCAATGAAAGATAGTTCTGGCAAAATAATGGTAGAACGGACTATCACTGATAATTTGATTCCTAACTATCGTGTATTATTTCCCAAAATAGTGTAATATTTATTAATTTTTATACGCATGTGGTTGCGTCTGTGGGTCTCACCAACGGCTCATTAGACAAGCCACCCATGCAACAGAAAACCTTAGTAGATGACATGTCGTTATATTGAGGTTATCTTCTTGGCACATCATCTATACAATTATGCTTCTCGTGCTTTTATTTTGTTAATGTAATATATTTTACATATTTAGGCACCAATCTAGCATTGGATGGAGACTCATCAAAAGAAATTTTACACCGTATTGCCCTTGCAGCGGGTGCTTTCAACAAACTACGCAACATATGGACGTCAAACACACTAAGAAACACCACAAAACTCAAGTTATTTAACTCCAACATCATCCCTATTCTATCATATGGGTGCGAAAGTTGGAAAGCCACAAAAGCCACAGATAAAAGACTCGACTCCTTTGAAAACAAATGCCTACGTACCATTCTGAACGTTAAGTGGAGTGACTTTAAATCTAACACTACTATAAGAGAGGAAAGCAAACAAACCTATATATCTTCCTTCATTAGACAAAGGCGTTGGACTTACATCGGCCATGTTCTCAGAATGAACAGCCTAAGAATTCCCCAGCAATCACTATATTGGGTGCCACCTGGAGTAAGAAGAAGAGGGAGACCTAGAGAAACTCTACGAAGAACCATTAATAGAGAAGGCATGTCAATGAACCTAAACAACACGCAACAATTGAAAGACCTGGCAACACAAAGACAGAAATGGAAAGCTATGGTTTCTGCCCCGCCTATGGCCCTGGAGGAACATAACATAACAATGCGTTTCTATTTATGTATGCACCGTCTGTGCATGGGAGGGAGCCATAAATGTACTGCAAAGCATTGTGGAGGAGGAAACTGACATCATTGTTTTTCCTATGGCTGAGACCCATCATAGAGACACAGTGACTCAGGACGTGATGATCCTTTTGACGTGAACATTTAGTTGCATGTCTGGAGCAATAGAGAAGTTCGGCATAACCAGTAGTCAATTGGTGGGAATGTACACAGTGAACCCTATCTTTGTTGCAGTGGCTCGTAGCAGTGCATAGGTTGAAAACTACCTTCCTGGTGGTGTGATAATTATTCTCTAGCTCTGGCCCAGAGTGTGCCAAAAATCCACAGATTCCCTAGCAATATAATTCCATTTCGATGGCACTTTGTCAAAAGACATGAGCTCATGGACAGCTGGATCAGCAACCAACCAGCCCTTTGACAGATGCTTTATTAGTCGAAACTTCCATCTTTTCCTTCATGAGAAAAATTCGTCTTCTTCTTCTGAATTCATTCTCAAACTCCCACTGGATCTCTCTTGTAGCAGCATAATGATCATACTAGATTCCCTGTAGGATATAGTACAGTGAGTGGAACTGCATGGTATCGCCGTTTTATTTGCGCCAATAGCCCGACACATCCTTTTCGACGGAAAAAAACTTCTTATCATCAAGTGGATCTCCGCAACGAACCTCCATCATCTTTTGCCTCTTGCTTTGGTGGAGCACTCTGCTATATTGTGACATGTCCACGTGATATTCCTCTCTCACTTTAATCTCTGTCTACGTCTTGTAATATGTCCAAAATAATTTATGTTTTGTTTGATTTGTATTAAAAGTTATATTTTACATACGAAGTGTTGTTAGAACCTCTGTTCGTACGAACATCTCCATCTTCAGCCGTTAGTATATAAAAATCATGCTCATACTATTCCTTGATGCTATGTATCAAGGGTTTCCAATATATTCCGGCCGCTTCTCCTTCCACCCCCAAGTGTTCCTTGCAAAACAAATTTGGAAAGTGAGTCGTGTCTCGTTACATGTCTGGTTGGTTGGTTGCTGATCCAGCGGTCCATGGGCTCATGCGTTTGACCAAATTGCTGGGAAGTCTGTGGATTTTCGGCCCACCCCGGGACAGAGCCAGAGAATAACTATCATACCACTAGAAAGGTAGGTTTCAACCTATGCACTATTCCGAGACACTGCAGCCAAGATAGGGTTCACTGTGCTCATTTCCCGTCACCAATTGACTACTTGTTAAGCCGAACTTCTCTATTGCTCCAGGCATGCAACCAAATGTTCAAGTCGAAAGGATCGTCACGTCCTAAGTCACTGTGCCCCTATGATGGGCCTCAGCCATAGGAAAAATCTGTGAGTCAGATTCCTCCTCGCCAGTGATTAAATGTCTAAACCAAACAATTTTACGCAGTTTCAACCCTTATTCATTTGTTTATATATTCAAGTGAAGCATCTCAATGATAATTTTACTTGGTGACGCTCAAATCCTCTCTGAAACTTGGCTAATCGATATTATTTATATATATATATATATATATATATATATATATATATATATATAATATATATATATATATATATAAAGTTATATTTTACATACGAAGTGTTGTTAGAACCTCTGTTCGTACGACGTATATATATATATATATATATATATATATATATATATATATATATATATATATATATATATATATCAAATACATAAATTGTACCTTCTAGTTGTTATTTAATTGATGTAGAATAGATGTAGCATTTTCTAATTCTAATTTTCAATTTATTTATATGGTAATTACTTTCCTTGTGTCATTGAAAGTACGTTTAATCATTCATATTCTCCTTTTAACCCAGCGGGAAAACTACATTCTTTTGGAACAAAATTCATTTTAAAATTGTATCCTTTTCTATTTTGCTTTGTATTTCGACGAATGTCGAATTTTCTGAAATCCATTGTTCACAAAACATGTTTAAAGTTATATACACTTGGCACTTAACGAAGTAGTAGGATAATTTTAGCATGGCTGAATCTCGCAAATCACCGCCATATTACGTTTATGTTATTGTAACATGTCTTTCTGGACCGAAGCTTTAAGTATAGTATCATTCGGTTGTTGCGTTTTTGTTGATGTAAACCGTGCATCTCGCAAATACAGACCTCCTAGCTGAATTAATTAGGACCCAGTTCGTTACGTGTTTTGATTATTGTTTGCATTTTAGTAAGTTACTATAATTATGATGCAGAAATCCAGGCAATTAGTGTGGCAGCTAAAAAACTGCTGAACTCCAACTCTGACCTACAGCCTGTGGTATTCCTGACAGATGCAAGGTCAGTGCTTCAAGCTCTCCAGTCTGGAAAACTAACAGACTTAAAAAAAACTACTTAGCGAATTGTCTTACCAGTATAGGGTAACCATGCAGTGGATACCCTCTCACTGTGGAATACCAGGAAATGAAAAAGCAGACCAACTGGCTAAGGAAGGTGCTGCCGAAGACCAACCAGATATACCAATCACCTACCATCAGAAAAAACAGATGATAAAGTCAATAAGAAAGCCACAAACACCAACACAAGATGACTATCACAATATGAACAGATCAGAACAAGTTATAATTCTACGTCTCAGAACAGGACACAACCGACTCCGCAGTCACATGTATACAAAGTTCAAGATTGGCAACACGGCCATGTGTACATGTGGACAGGCAGCACAGAGTGCCAAACATATACTTCAAGAGTGTTCTGAGCATGAAACGCTGAGGCAGACATATTGGCCAGAGGAAACAACACTGGAATCAAAGCTCTATGGGACACTGTATGAACTACAAAAGACAGTGAGTTTTATTAAGGAGACAGAATTACAGATATAGACATGTTTCAAGTGAACGAAAGAAGAAGAAGAAGAAGTAAGTTACTATTATATCGCAACTACAAAATCACGTTAGCTCACTATCTGCAATATGTAGAAAATACAACATGAAGATCAATACGCAAAAGACGGAAACTATGAAAATGTGCAGAACACCAAGTCCACTAAACATACAGATAGACAATATAGGAGTAAAACAAGTAACAGAGTTCAAATATCTTGGTAGTATTTTTACAAAAAATGGAAGCTTCGATAGAGAAATAGAGATGAGATGTCAAAAGGCAAATGCAGTAACATACCAAATGTTACCACTTCTTCTTCACCCCAAGTTCGAGATGGAAGTTAAGAGACAAATGATCTGCAGTATATTCCTACCAACACTGTGTTACCAGTGCCAAACCTGGTCTCTCTCATCTTCACATTACAGAAAGATAGTGACATGCGAGATGAAATGCTTGAGGAAAGCTGCCGGGGTCACTAGGCTTGATAGATTGCGAAATGAATATATCAGGGAAATAATAGGTATAATATCTTGTACAAATTACATAGAGAGAGAACAGATCAAGTGGTTTGGCCACATTATGAGAATGCATCACGAAATGTTGCCCGTACAAGCATATAACCAAATGAAATCAGGGTACAAAGCCAGAGGAAGACCACAGAAAAGATGGATAGAAAACGTCACGGACATCCTGTACAGACAATGTCATAGCACAGCCGAGGCCACACATCTGGCTATAGAACGCAAGCTCGAGCTCCAATCACCCCTACGCTTAATGGCAAGAGTGGATCACAAACCACATGGGGAAAGACAATAGACAATTAATATATTTTGAATCTCATACCAAAAATAGCCTGGCGATTCAAAGTTTGTTTGTTTGTTTTTCGTTCGTTCCATTGTAACCATCACGGATATCCGTGCGATTTCCGCCGGGAGCGTGATTACGTTGTGCCACCGTTATGCGCCTTGTAGGCCTAGCACATCCGATTATGGCATGCCTTGACAATTCGGGTGGGCTACTCTTAGCCTGTGACAGGCTCTATATCTGTCTCCAGGCACGCGTAGTGGAGACTCTTCGCCCAGACGATTGTTTGCTCTCGTCTGACTCGAACGAGGTGTTCCACTGTCTATGAACTTGCCTCGTGTAATTGGACGTGCTGTGCCTGTGCCCATTGGGTACTGAACCGTTTCTCATCCGTGAGCCTGGTTCCTTAAGGGGAAGAACTCAACAGAGGAGTTGGACCCTGGCTCTTTCGCCCTCTTAGCCGAGGTGTCATTCACCGACATCGTGTACCCCTTGTCCAAGTTCGAGTCTCACACCACGCGTTTGGGAGCAAGGCGTTCTCGAGCTGAGCGTCCTTGTCCCAATAGCGCCTGAGCCCATCAGGTACTGAACCCTTTCTTTCTTCAAGTGTATTTCCGGTATAGGAAAACCTGACAGTAGAGTTGGGCCAGGGCTAAATCGTTGTCCCTTTTGTGCCTGAGCGCATCGAGTACGGAACTGACGCTGCAAGGCATAAATCCATCTCCAGAAAACTCTTCTACCCCTGACGCTGCAAGGCATAAATCCATCTCCAGAAAACTCTTCTACCCCTGACGCTGCAAGGCATAAATCCATCTCCAGAAAACTCTTCTACCCCTGACGCTGCAAGGCATAAATCCATCTCCAGAGAACTCGTCTACCTATGACGCTGCACGGCATAAATGGGTATAAAACGAAAAGAAAAAGAATACATAGGAAAAAAAAGCATTTAAGGGACGCTATTTAGAAGACATGCTTCATACTGAGAAAATCTACTGAGTCAGGCTCGAAATGGAAACAAATGATAGCACCATCCATTTTTGTATGTCAAAGACTCATATTGCGTGCTAAGAAAAAAAAAACTTACGGCAACAGCCCTCCCCCTTCAATTATCACTTAGTGTTATCTAATATTTTTACTGCAGCACTCTCCACTTTTTTGGATTTGTAAAAATCATCTGACACTGTGGTTATTATTTTCTCTTCTAAATTAACAGTTTCTCCCCCCCCCCCAAAAAAAACAGTCATCAAAATTGCTACAAGTATGAGATGATTAACTTCTTTTTCATCGTTCTTCAGTCAGATATCAGGTTACAGCGCCGATTCTTGATTAGAAATTGGCCTCACAGCACGTGGGATGTTCCCATAAGTGTTCTGCCCTCTGTTCCAGCAGCCATTCAACTCAATGGTGTTTTCAAGTCTAATGCCGCTGAAACAGACGTCGACATCAGGGCACAACTCTGGCCCTTGCTACATGTTTCTTTGCTGTTCCGTCCACTCACGCCGCGCTCGTAACTAGTTCAAGCACAACGTCGGCCTGTCGGAACAACATGGTAACTGTTATCGAAGGTTACGACTACAGCGCCAATATCTTCAAGGACTGTGTAACCCGCTTTAGGCCGGGCATTCATGGAACGCCTCAGGTTTGGAAATCGTGTCATCTCAGTATGTCAAAATGTTGTCTCTCTCTTCCTGGTAGAGTTAACATGTGTAAATAATGTTTCGCCAATTTTGAGCTTTCTGAACATGTGACTTCTCAGTCTGATGTGGTCAGTTCATAGTCTGAAGATAATGGTATATACTTTGTGTGACATTTGGTGGTAGGGGACATTTGGTTCTGCTGTTGGGTGCACCCGCTTCCACTTTATCATTATGTTTTTATCAGTTTTACATTCATAGTATGGGATATCACTTCACGTTTGTTTTAGTGATATACCTTTCATTTCCAGAAGATCAGCACTTTCTTTTTATTGACAAGTATCTATGTTCCGTCGGCACCGAACATGGCGCCTAGGGCAGACACTAGAGCTCTCCAGTTCAAGCGATGTGATGCTGCTGTGTGTATTTCTTGTATGTTGTTGAGACCCATAGTCATACCCTCTTTGATGGTTGTTCTACGAAGAGTCTCTCTTGGTCGTCCTTTTAATTTTCCCATCTGATACCAATTTTAATGCTTGTAGTGGCAGTCTGTTTTCATTCATTCTAAGCATATGCCATAGTATCGATTGATAATATTAAATAATGGACAGGAATACGATTCTCCACACTCAAAGAACTGACAACAGAGAGGCACGGCGACATATTTGTGTTGATATTTCTAGAGTGACACTAAAGGGTTATAAAGGATGATAATGCCACAGTGACCATGGATGCCACTGCGGTGTTGTTTCTTTGGTGGTAGTGCTGAGGCGTTTACTACATGACTCGAGTTCATTCATGTTCATTGGATTCTTCACTGCCTGCAACACTGAATACATCGTCATCAAGTGCCGTCTTCACAACAAAGGTTGACTGCAACGGACTTATCACTTGTCTTGGTGGTGCACTCTGCCAGACTGTAACCTGTCCATCTCATGATGTTTCTCTTCTACATGCAATCTCACCTCTCTAGTACCTCATCTCCTCGTGACTACCATCAAGTAAGATCGTCAACAATGTGTCATGTCTTTTACTATCTCCAAAATCATTTGTTTGATATTTATTTCCTTTAATAATTCTGTTTCTGTTAAAACATCTTTGCTCGCGCTCTTCTCTTTCCATGGTTATCTCTAGTCTTCTATATGTCAACATCTCAAATGCATCAATTATGTCTCTATAAATAATACTTATGTCGAACGTATTTTTGTTTGTGTAATTTGACGATCACTAACAGACTATCAGATTGTCCAGTTATGTCTTTTAGTAGTTTTTTACGTCATATAGAATACATGTTACATTTTATACATCTAATTTTTTAGTGTGTTTGTAATTTGGTTCGGTTAGATATAAATATTTTCCTTACGTCATTAAAGTAATATTGACAATTCCTCTTCTCTTTTTAACCTTTGTTTCAAATCTAAGTATAAAACCCTCTTCCAGGAACCGTATGTTGTTTTTTTTTATAGCTGTCCATGGTATATTCATCATTATATTTTAGCTGCCCATGGTATTTTCATCATTCTTTTTTTAAAACCACAGAGCTGTAAATGAATACTTTGAACCAATCGTATGTTGGGGAAAGAGAATAGCAACAATATACCAGTCAAGAATCTCGTAAGAGACTTCTTCTTCTGCGTTCGTTCTCAAACTCCTGCAAATTAGCAGGATGTAGTCCAGAGAACGGAATGCGTTGTGAAACGTAAGATACGATAATATAGAACTTGAGGAGTTGGAAGTCCCATTGTATATAGGGTGAAAGTGACTCAGAATCCATGTTGACGTCGGCTGTGTCATGACAAAAGGCGCAGTAATCACAGCAAAGTTGTAAACTATAATACAACGCATTGAGTTCTCCCAGACAACAACTACGAACATTGAAGAATAGACACATGGTCAAGCATATACAGGACTAGTAACTACAAGTAAACAAAATACCTGGAAACTACAAACAGAAAAAAATCCTACCTTTCTAAGTCTTCGTTGTCTCTGAGTGACACCAAGTGAAGGTAGTAATAAAATATTTCACATTCTGGTCCTGGTGCACAGCTAATTCCACGCATTTTACAAATTGTGTATTTGACACCAACAACAAGTGTCGTATTTATTACAATCAAGATCAGCGATCTTTAGTTATAACAATCGAAAAATGAATGTTTGATGTGAGTTTATTCAATATAAATTGAATGTAGATACCGGTATGCCAAATATTTGCCTAGACTGTGAGTGATATTTCCACAAATGATTTAGATCGAATAACACACTTGAGTGATTTCAGAAGTGAAGTTGAATAACACAATCTCGAAAAGCACAGAAGTACAAATGAATACGCCCTGGACAAGTGTCTCGGTTGGAAATAGCTCACAAATTATGAGAATTCTTATGTAAAACTACTTTTCTATAAACGGCGACCAATCAAACTCAATTCAGCGATGCGAAACGGTAGTTGTGACACAAGTATCACATTGTCCCTCGCGCTCATTTGAAAATATTCAAAATTATTGTTATTACTTACGTAGCTTAGACCAGAAGGCTGGGGTGACATAAGACAACAAAATGTGTTGTACTAATCCCTAAACAAATAATCTCTGTCGGACTCGGATGGTCTTCAGGAAACGCGTTTCTTTTGTGCGGATAATAACCAAGTTTTATTGATGGCAAGTGTTGTGACATGTACGAAATGGTGGTAAAGTATAATAATATTGTAATCTGTCACTTAGAGCTGTAGATAAATCTGGATATGAGGGATGAAGGAGAGGGAGGTTTTATCTAAAAAATATGTATTTTAAGAAAAAGACCATGTTTTTAAGATGTTGGTTGCTACAATGACATTCTTCTTCTTCAGTGTTCATTATCAAACTCCCGCTTGATCTCCCTTGTAGCAGGAATATGGTCCTACTATTAGATTTCCAGCAGGGTGTAGTCTAGATCTCTCTCTTGCAGCAGGAATATGGTCCAACTAGATTTCCAGCTGGATGTAGTCCAGAGAATGGAAATGCGTCGTGTCGCCGTTTTATTTGCGCCAATGGCCCGACACATCTGTCTTCGACGGACAACGATATTCAAACATTAAGATATGTGTTTATACTATATGTTCACACTGATAATGAGATGAGAAGTGCACAAGTTTGGATACATCTTTTTTAAAAAAGGAATGTTTCTTCGGTGTCCTAGCAACAACGCCATCTACATAATCAAATTGTAATTCATTTGGTTAGTTGGATGCTGATCATCGATCTGTGGGCTCATGTTTATTCAGTGATATATGCATATTGTTATGAGCAGTTGATTTGTTTCACATGGGGAGAGGGAACGACGGACCCCTTACCAGGCGCGTCCACAGATTGCTGATAGTGGAAAAGCCTACAGGTATGGAAGGTAGCTGCGAGATCTCTGGACGAACAAACAGTTGCGGACAACTGTACGTTGCCGGTACAGCCTATATGAAAACAGTACATATCTTACAAGACTCTCCCTAGTATTCAGAGTCCCAGCCTGACTTTTACTTCTTAATCGTTCTTCAGTCAGATATTAGGTCACATCACCAATAGCTTCAACCAGATTACCAATAACTTCAGTCAGATATTAGGTCACATCACCAATAACTTCAGTCAGATATTAGGTCACATCACCAATAGCTTCAGTCAGATATTAGGTCACATTACCAATAGCTTCAGCCAGATATTAGGTCACATTACCAATAGCTTCAGTCAGATATTAGGTCACATCACCAATATCTTCAGTCAGATATTAGGTCACATTACCAATAGCTTCAGCCAGATATTAGGTCAAATTACCAATAGCTTCAGTCAGATATCAGGTCACATTACCAATAGCTTCAGTCAGATATTAGGTCACATCACCAATAGCTTCAGTCAGATATTAGGTCACATTACCAATAACTTCAGTCAGATATTAGGTGACATCACCAATAGCTTCAGCCAGATATTAGGTCACATCACCAATAGCTTCAGTCAGATATTAGGTCACATCACCAATAGCTTCAGCCAGATATTAGGTCACATCACCAATAGCTTCAGCCAGATATTAGGTCACATTACCAATAGCTTCAGCTAAATATCAGGTCACATCACCAATAGTATCAATTAATTAATTTGCTTTAGGTCATCCATAGACCACCCCCCCCCCATGTTTGAAAGTAGGTCTCAGTAGACCATATTTTTTCCCTCTTCTTGGTAGAGCTGACAGGCATGAAGAATGTGTTTTACAGTCTCTGGGCTCAGTCCACAGGTCTATCTCGCCAATTTTCAGCTTTCGGAACATGTGACTTCTCAGTCTGTTGTGGCCATTTCGTAGTCTAAATATGATGTTTTGTTCCTTGCATGACATTTGATGGCAGGAGTAATTTGGTTCTGCAGTTGGTGCATCTGTTTTTCTTATATTCTGTTTTTATCACAGTCGTATATTCATGGTAAATTTATCCTTTTCTATTTATTCTAGTGATCCCCTTTCTTTGCCAGGCGATCAACTTTTTCATTTCCAAGTATCTCGCAGAAGACCAATGTGTCTGACCATTGTCGCAAATAAAACTGCGACACATCGCATTTCCATTCTCTGGACTACATCCTGCTGGAAATCTACTATGGATCGTGGTCTTGCTGCAAGAGAGATCCAGCGAGAGTTTGAGAATGAACGCTGAAGAAGTTCTAAGTATGCCCCAGTGACCCACAGCAGTACTGTTTCTTTGGTAGTACTGCTGAGGTGTAGTAAGCAAACCGTTGATGCAAATAGAAATAGTAACTGCAAATAGTAAGGATTCGTTGGGCAGGTCATTTGGTGCGTATGCCAGACCATCGTCTGCCAAAGATACTTCTCTATGGTGAGCTAGAGAAGGGTATACGATCTCAAGGTGGCCAAGGGAAGCGCTACAAGGACTCGTTAAATGACTCACTGAAAGCCTTTGAAATAGACCACGATACATGGGAAGAACTTGCACAAAATATATCTACATGGCGTTCTAAAATAAAAAAGAGCGCATCATCTTGTGAAAAGAAGAGAAATGCAGCAGCTCAACAGCGGAGAGCAGCTAGAAAGTCATAGATCAAGATAGACCAAGATCCGTCTACAGTCGTTATTCCATGTCCAAACTGTCCAAGGACATTTACAGCTCGAATAGGGCTCATTAGCCATCTACGAACTCATAATCAAGGACATAACTAAAATTGAATTTTCAAAAGTGGATGTAACAAATGGTCATCATCACTTGTGATGGACGAACAACAACATTAAGCAAACCGTAAATCGCATTCATGCTCCTGTTCTGTGGATCTTTCAAATGCCTACAATACTGACTTTCCAACCTGACCGAGTGAAGATCGTAGAAAACAATTTGTTTCATATACGGTGTTCCATTTGATTAAATTTTCAACAGATAATTAATCAAACAATCAAGTGCTATACCAAGTGGCGCTGGAGATCATGTTTCTCCCCAGCTCTCTGTCTGTTGTTAATAAGTTCAGCTGTTGCCATTTTTCTTAACTATAAATTTGAAGCGATAAATAATTATACTTAAAGCGATAACTTATCTTTCCCATTTTTATAATTTCCGATGAACAGAATGGTTGGAAAGAAATATATAGAAAATGTCTGTGTAGTTTTTAATAATTAAATGAGCTTGCATTTGTTTCCCGTTTGTATTCGTTACTTGAAAAAAGGACCGCAGTGTAGAAAACGTCTTTGTTCCTTTGTTTATTGTTATTTATTTTTTACACTAGTTTTACTATTTGATAGAATATCCACTAACATTATTACATAAATGTAGTTTATATTGCTAGAATATCCAGTAATATTATTACATTAATGTAGTATCTATAGCTAGAATATATAGTAACATTATTACATTAATGTAGTTTATATTGCTAGAATATCCAGTAATATTATTACATTAATGTAGTATCTATAGCTAGAATATATAGTAACATTATTACATTAATGTAGTTTATATTGCTAGAATATCCAGTAATATTATTACATTAATGTAGTATCTATAGCTAGAATATATAGTAACATTATTACATTATTGTAGTGCGTATCGCTCATTTAAAACGATGATTAACCTTATGATAGTCCTCCTCTTCAGCCGCTATTATCACACCGCCGCTGAATCTCTCTTTTAGCAGGACAACAGTCCTAATAGATTTCTAGCAAGATATAGTCTAGGGAGTGGAAATGCCCTGTGCCACTGTTTTATTTGCGCCAATGGCTCGACACATTCATCTTCGACAGTGTTATGATATTCAAAATCTATGCTACGGATTATACATTAAAACTGTTTCTTTTTCTTCTTCTTTTGTGGTCAGTTTCCTATGCTCATAAGTCTATACAGGAAGGTGGGCCCACTCCACGAATTCGGTCGTCAGCAGGTGGTCCTCACGATTGCCACACAGTTTTTCATTCAGATCTGTCTCTTTGAAAATTTGATATTTATTTAGTTGACTGTTTCAACCTGGAACCCCACATAAAGTCCATAAAGTTTGGAAACCAATGATATAAGTTCAAGTTTGGGTCCCGATTCAAGGGTTGGGAACCCGTGATCTAAGATAACACCAAAAACACGCTGGAGATACAATGACGATAATTGGATGAAATTTGGCCTCAGCTGAAATATTTGGCAGTGAAACGCAAGTTGAAGATATGCCCCCCACCCCTAACTGCGGGACTGTAGATATGTTTTCAATATGGTGGGGATTTGGTGGTTTTGTTACCTTTAAAAATGTTACCTAATTATACTGAGCAATTCCTTCTTTTTATTGCGAAATTTGATGATTTTTGTTTGTTAAACAATTGCTATGGGGGGGGGGGGGGGTAATCAACTTACTATGACTGATTTCCTACGGGGAGAAGGGTGAGGAGTTCAAACCCTCTCATATATATGGGTTTCTGTAACTACAAGTATTGCGAGATACATCCTTAATCTATGTTAGACAATGGACCAAAATGGATGTTACCGATATGGTAAGCAGTGCGATTTTGCTGTGTTTTTATTGGCTGATATATAGGTTTATATTTTAGGCCCCGCCGAAGACGAATGTGCTGGGCCAGTGGCGCAAATAAAACGGCAACACAACTCATTTCCATTATCTGGACTACATCCAACTGGAAATCTTGTAGGATCATTGTCCTGTTACAAGAGAAATCCAGTGGGAATTTGAGAATGAACGCTGAAGAAGAAGAAGAATATTTTAGACAAATCTAAGTATGCAAACTGTGCGAAGTATGGATGAAATGCATGTGAAATATGGATACAGTGAGCATGAAATATGTAGTATAGAATTAGTATTAAATCTGCATGAAACACGATCTCCTATCTCTTGTATTGTTGATAAGTTCAGTTTGTGACTTTCTACCTTATAGCAACAACCAGACTGTGCATCATCTCTCTTTTCTCTTCTTGATCTTCTCGGTCGATACTAAATTTTTAAGTTTTGATCTCATCGTATGCTTTACTGTTTCTCAAATGTTTTGAATTCTTGACAGCTGTTGATTGTAGGGGGCAAATATTAACAAAATACTGTTGCCTTAATATATGAAAAGACTCTTTCTCGTTCAGCAGATTCGAACTACTCTGAGCTTGTAACTATTGGTATTCCTCATTTTCTCTCCATCACACTTGAACATACATTTGTTTATGAAAGAACGAAATATTTCAACACAAATTAATACTAATTTAACAAGCTGATGTTTTAATCACACGTTTTTTATTAAACAAATTATAGACACAAGAACAAATTCTTCTTCAGCGTTCATTCTCAAACTCCTGCTGGATTTCTCTAGCAGCAGGACCATGATCCATTCTAGATTTCCAGCAGGATATAGTCCAGAGAATGGAAATGCGTTGTGTCGCCGTTTTATTTGCGCCAATGGCCCGACATCCGTCTTCGGCGGAAAATTATTCAATCTACTCGTTTTGCCGAGATCAGGAGCTGACATGAATTTTCACGGACAAAACGCTGTTGCCTACACTGCAGTCGTGTATTATTGGTAGCATATCCTATTCAGGACGTAGCTATCAACCAAGCATTTTTTGGCTGTGGTTATTTTCAAGGCAATATAAATACGTTCAGTAGTGTGCCATTGCTTTCTGAACGGTCCGGATGCATAGTTGCCTGTGGCGGGGATCGAACTCTATACCTTGGCCGTCACAGAAAGTATTCTGTACCACATCGCAGGACAATATAATCTTACAGAAATAGGTAGGTACCTTACAGACATGATGTCGAATGATAAGTCGAGTATTACCAGTAAGTAAAAGTAATAAGGATTTCTTGTAAAAAAAACACAGCAAAGTTGTAAACTATGATACAACGCATTGAGTTCTCCCAGACAACAACTAATCTGCGGAAGTTCAAGAACGACCACAGAAGAAGAATCGACACATGGTCAAGTATATATAAGACGAGTAAGTACAAGTTAACAAGATACATAGAGAATATAAACAGAAAAAATTCCTACCTTTCTAAGTCATCGTCTTCGTTGTCTCTGAGTGACACCAAGTGAAGGTAGTAATAAAATATTTCACATTCTGGCCCTGGTGCACAGCTAATTCCACGCATTTTACAAATTGTGTATTTGACACCAACAACAAGTGTCGTATTTATTACAATCAAGATCAGAGATCTTTAGTTATAACAATCGAAAAATGAATGTTTGGGTGAGTTTATTCAATATAAATTGAATGTAGATACAGGTATGCCAAATATTTGCCTAGACTGTGAGTGATATATCCACAAATGATTTAGATCGAATAACACACTTGAGTGATATATCCACAAATGATTTAGATAGAATAACACACTTGAGTGATTTCAGAAGTGAAGTTGAATAACACAATCTCGAAAAGCACAGAAGTAAAAATGAATATGCCCTGGACAAGTGTCTCGGTTGGAAATAGCTGACAAATTATGAGAATTCTTATGTAAAACTACTTTTCTATAAACGGCGACCAATCAAACTCAATTCAGCGATGCGAAACAGTAGTTGAGACACAAGTACCACATTGTCCCTCGCGCTCATTTGAACAGATTCCAAATTATTGCTTACGTAGCTAGACCAGAAGGCTGGGGTGACATAAGAAAACAAAATGTGTTGCACTAATCCCTAAACAAATAATCTCTGTCGGACCCGGATGGTCTTCAGGAAACGCGTTTCTTTTGTGCGGAAAATAACCAAGTTTTATTGATGGCAAGTGTTGTGACATGTACGAAATGGTGATAAAGTATAATAATATTGTAATCTGTCACTGAGTGCCGTTGACACATCTCGATTTGGGGGGAGGGGGAGGTGTTACATAAAAAATAAGTAATGTCCTAATTTTCTTACGTTCTTTAAATGTTTGATTTCATTTTTCTAGAAGATCATTAGGTCTATGGGTTTACTGTGGTATGTGCGCCTTTCGGCATGACATGTCCCATTTCAGTATGCTCAAAATAAATCAATTATATTGCCAGGAGTTTGAGAACGAACGCAGAAGAAGAAGAAATCAATTATCTGGCACATGCAGTTCCATGGTTGAACCTAACAATTAGGAACCTCCTGTTAAGCAAGAGGAGCAATAAAAAAAACCCAAGTAAATAATTCGTTTCGATAATTTTGGCAATAGTTTTAACATTTTTGTATTACCAAGAATATAATCAAACCGATACCCCTTCAGGGTCGTAGAGGTACCACTCTGCAAACATGAACACTAACATTCTGTCACGCCTTCCTGTTCTCAGTTCCTTGTATAAGTGTGGAGAATCTTAATCCAGTTCTGTCATTAATATTATCTTCTTCTTCGTTCGTTCTCAAACTCCTGCAGATTAGCAGGATGTAGTCCGGAGAACGGAATGCGTTGTGTCATGGTTTACAGCATTGCTGCGATATCTGCGCTTTTCGGTCTGACACATCCCACTTCAGCATGGCTTTGGGTCACTGACCCTATATGGGATGGGACAGCCAACTCCATCCCATAACCTCCTTAGTCGCCTTTTACGACATTCGTAGAAGGTAAACAGTGTTGTTATTCTTTGCTCCCCTTTCAGGCCCCGACAACACACGGGCGATTAATATTATCAAACCATACTTTCCTCAGGCCTCCCCGTCTTCAGTATATAAATAACCAAATGGTTAGAGGGTGTCCGACAAAGTGGAGGGTACGCAGTAACCAAAGTAACAAATAGTAATGCAAAATTAGATAAACTGGTTACAAGGAATACCTAACTATGAACAAATTTAGATGAAAAGGTATATAAAAAACATGGAATAAAACAAAACAGGACAATTTTCTACGTTGCGATCCTATTTAGACCTTTTTCAAAAAACACCAAATCGTAAATATATTAACCGCAGTATAACCGAATAAATATATAATTTTCTATATGTTGAAATAGGACAGCGAATAGCAACACTTTTACATGTAAGGCTTGTTGTAAAAGACGGTTAAGGAAGTTTGGGGGTGGAGTTGGCTATCCCGTCCCATAGAGGGTCAAAGTGACCAATAAGCCATGCTGAAGTAGAATGTCTCAGGTCACAAGATGCAGACGTAGCAGCTAAACTGTAAACCACGTGACAAAGCATTCCGTTCTCTCGACTACATTTTGCGAATCTGTAGGAGTTTGAGAATGAACTCTGAGGTATCTAGAATGATAATCGTTGTTGTTTCTTGGCCAAACAATGAGAAGTTGAATTATCAAATATTTTCTGGCATATTTTCATACTCTCCTGTGTGCCGCCGGTTCCCGAAAGGACGCAACGAATAGTGACACTATTACCTGTCAAGAATGTCGTAAGAGGCAACTAAGGATGTTTCGAGGTGGTGCTGGGTGTTCAATTTCATGTAGATTCAAAGTGACACAATTGAAATGCGGTGTTGCTAGAAGTGAACATTTTTGAGGGCGCAGAATGAAGGTCAACCAGCATGGGACCGGTACTGTCAGCAGAAATGTAATGGCGGATACACTCAAGGAGAGATCGGAGCAACTGTGGACGTGTCCAGTTTGAAATTTTGATGATCCAACTAACTAACTAACTATCTACCCAACTAACTAACTAATTAACTATAACTAACTAACTAACACCTTGAGATAGTTTGCCCTTCTCCAGTTCACCATAGAGAAGTATCTTTGACACGCGATAGTCTGGCATACGTACCAAATGATATGCCAAACGAATATATGTCTGCATCAGGATAGTGTCAATGCTGGGGATACCAGATCTGTCAAGGACAGTGGTATCTGGAATCTTGTCATCTGATGTTCATAACTTTTCCGAGACAAGTTGTGTGAAAGTGACTGAATTTCATCACATGACGTCTGTACACAGTCCGCGTTTCACTAGCGTATAACAGCACTGGAATAACAAGAAATGACTTGTGCTGTTCTGTGTTTTGTGTTTTTGTGCTGTTCTGTGTTTTGACATCGATTTCATGATGGCCCTTCGATGGTCTTTTCTTAGGAATCATGGGTCGTTGGGACCAAACAGGTTGGGAAACAGCTTCCTTAGAAGTACTATTCCAGATGCTCACATGACTGCAGGCATAGGCCCCTATAGTCAATGAGGGAATAATCGCACCCATAGTCAAGGAGGGAATACTCACACCCATTATCGATGAAAACTAAGGTAGTCAAAATTATATTAGCTGGCTGGATTGGAGGGAAAGGGAGAGAGAGGAAGGCAAAATGATATCCACGACTTCCTCGAAGAAAAGGTGCTGGTTATTCATAAGAGAAAATTAGAACAGCTACTTCTAGTCAAACCAGTTTTTCTACCTGTTTGTTGCCGAAGCAGCGCTTGTGTGTGACCAACAGAAGACGGTAATCAATTATTTATCTTCGTTAACGTAAATGTAATTTTCTGTCAAATAGAAATAGAGTATGTTTTATTTTGCTTTTCTGAAATGCTATAACGTGATTTTTTAAAAGCAATTTCCACCGTTCAAAATCTTTTTCGATTGTACTCAAACAGGACAGCCATGTTAATTAATTAGATTTTTATTTGGCTTAGTTATGGCGGCGTTTGGTTTGATTTTAAATTTCATTCTGGCGATTATGTGCGTACGTTTTCATACGAGGAAAAGGTTCTTACAGATGAAGTAAAGATGATACCACTTAAAACTTATCAAATACTAAATACATAATTGACTGCGAAACTTTAGTCTATTAATGGTTCTGTTTTCTTTAACGGGAATAGAGCAACTCATGACAGAGAGGTCACAATTTTAACTTTCTTCCCTGTTGTTTCAAAACATTGGTAGCTGATACCTGATATGCCTTATATGGTTTATCTATTTTTGTTTTTGCAAGAATCATGAGATTGAATCATAAACATTGCATTGCATCTAGCGAATATGATAGGCTAGTCACTGAGATTTCAAATACTTAAGCTCAATTGATTTAGGATATTATTATTAATACGTTTTAATTAATTACAGTTGGTTATTGAAATCGATTAACTAGCAGAAAGTTTGTTATAAACTTGTTATTGTCCACCTCACTATTTTAAAGACTATTAAATTAGAATATAATATTCAAATTGTCTAGACCTATTTAATTTATATAGCCTATACTTTAATCCAGAATGGTAACTCTGTGGTTAGTGCTTGTAGTTCAACTATGGATGTGATGTG
Source organism: Meghimatium bilineatum (assembly GCA_034231615.1). Classification (NCBI taxonomy): domain Eukaryota; kingdom Metazoa; phylum Mollusca; class Gastropoda; order Stylommatophora; family Philomycidae; genus Meghimatium; species Meghimatium bilineatum. The sequence continues at coordinate 6,934,267 of CM067321.1, forward strand.
GTGGCTGGATTACCAGAACCACGAACTCCACTATTTTTGCATGGTTGTAAAGCTCTGATATAGCCAAATTGGACTAAAGTCAACAGTTGAAAGAAGCATACTTCACCATAAGAGCTACACTTTACTTAGCCAATAGGTGGTTAGTGCACCAGCTTCTTGGTTGAATGGCCCAACATTCAATCCCCCCAGTTCCGCTGGTGTATTGCTAGGTTCTGAAATAGAAGTAAAGAATAGCGGTGAATTTCTATTATAATTCTCTGTTGGGCTATAAATAGTTCATTGTTTAGATTAACATCATGAATACCCTTGGAAAACCAATCAGTAAAAGGGTGAAAGTAAAGATTAGTTCTCTGCTGTGCTATAAATAGCACACTGTTGACAATTTTAACTATCCAACGTCATGGATTCCTGTGTAACACCAATCAAAATAATGGCTGCCGTGACGTCACATCCGATAATCACTTGAGTTCAAATCTAGACACAGACAAACTTATGCATAATCTGTTTGTTTTCCAATGTACACATTTTTACAATTTCCTATTATTTGTGGTGAGCGATCAGTATTTCTGCCTGCTACACACAGAGCTAGGTGCGCGCACACATTAGAAATATTGGTGATTTCTAATCCTAACCGTACTCAAGTACTTACCCATAAGCTTGCCAAATCACACAACAAAGGTCAGGTAATACCTCGAAACTAGAGCAAAGGTCACAGCGGAGAACTATAATTTACTTCAGCCAGTAAAAGTTGCATTTGATTCTTCGTTGTGCTATAAATAGAACACTGTTTACATTTTTAGCTATTGGATGTCACGGATTTCAGTGTAACACCAATGAAATTAATGTCTGCCACGATGTCACATCCCGTCAATCACAGAGTTCAAATCTAGACACAGACGAACTTATGTATAATCTGTTTCTTTTCCAATTTACATATTTAAAAAAAATTTCCTATGATTTGTACTGAGCGATCATTATTTCTGCCCGCTACACACGGAGCAAGGGAGGTGAGCGCACACATTAGAAATATTATTTCTAATCCTAACCGTACTCTAAGTACCTAACCTTAAGCTTGCCAAATCACACAACAAAGGTTAGATAATAGCTTGAAACTAGAGCAAAGGTCACAACGAAAAATTAAAAGCATTTAGCGCCAACCAATCATATCGATTCACGCCGTAGATAAGAATTCTTAGAGAATTAATTATTAATTCTAAACACTAATTCTAATCCTTCTCCCCCCTCCCAAAATAAATCTATAAACTAATTTAATCCTTTTAGCCAATCCTTTTTCCAATCCTTTCCCAAAATCTATAATCTTACGCAACTTATCTAACACTGCAAAGGTTAGGTAATACCTCGAAAGTAGAACAAAGGTTACAATGGAGACCTATACTAGAAATTGGTCAGAATAGCAACACTGTTTACCTCCATTCCTGGTATGTAGCATATGCATCAATATGATCAGGTAGCATATCTTGAACAGGATGTAGCAGTCATCACAGCCTTTCGTAACTTCTGTTGATCTTGAGCCAGTCTTCCTGCTTCTGCTACTGTCATGTTTAGGTAGTCTCTGATGTCTTGCGTCAATAATCTTCTTGGTCTGCCTCTTGTTCGTCTCCCTGGCATCTCCATTATGGTCTTCTCAAGGCTATTATGGCGTGTGATATGGACAAATATTGTAAGAGTTTTCTGGAAAGAACCATGCTTAACCAGTTTTCTTTTAAATTCTCATTCCTCTCAGGATGGCTACATTGGTAATTTTTTGGTCCATGGTATGATGATAATTTTTCTGTAACATTTTGTTTCAAATGCTGGTATTTTATTTTTCACTTTGTTGGTGATTGTCCAGAATTAACATCCATATATTGCTAATGGGAATATGCAAGCTCTTAGGAATAATATTTTGTTGTTTTGCAGCAGCTCATCTATATGTTTTTTATTTGTATCAGCTTATTCAGCTTATTGTTTCTGGCATATACAGTGGTAGAAAATTCAAAGCAGAATTAAAGATGAGACTGGTGATGGCTTTATCTTCTCTGCCCAGGCTAAACTTAATTTGGAAAAGCAATATCAGTGTTAGAATGAAAATCAAACTTTATAACTGACTAGTACTTTCTATTGTTGTATGGTTGTGGGAGTTGGACACTCACTGCAGACATAGAGAGACAATTACAGACCTTTGAATACAAATGTTACAGATGAATTGTATAAATCTCCTATAGAGCATACCTAAGACAAACCAGCTGTGCTGAAGTTGGATGTGTCAAAAGGTGCAGATATCAAATTCAAGCTTTAAACCATAATACAACACATTCAGCTGAATGGGCTACAAAATTCTTGCTAACCAATAGAAGTTTGAGAATGAACACAGCAGATATTAGACATATTTCCAATGAACACAGCAATCTAGGTGCTTAGTGTATTGGCTTCATAGTTGGCTGGTCCAGTATTCATTTTTCAGTCATCAGGAATATGGATGCTCTAATCTCATATTCAGTGATGATGATGATGAAATAATCTCTTTAGCCCTTGACACCCCCATATACTTTCTGATAAAAGTATACTTTTCTTCTCAGTTTCGTAACTGAGGTGACATCTGGACTCATAAGGTCTCAAAGACAATCATAAGGTCTCAAAAGGGATTACCATGTTCTGCAAGGAGCACAACACACACTTCAGGGCCAACTAAGTCATCATTCTTTTGTCAGATTTGTTAAACCATCCTTAGTGATGGTACCATTCTCCATTACCTAAGAGTTTGCCACAAAAAGACAGATACAATGTCTACTTAGCCTGCATCTCTTTATCACCCATGATAATTATTTGATAGAAGACAAAATTAAGAAATTGTGACAAGATGTGACGATTATTTTTTTTACAGATGACAGGTTGTCAGCCTATCCCACTAGTTTCTTTAGTGGTCACCTATGACATGTCTTGAAAGAAGACAGTGGTCCTATTCTTTACACCTGTTCCAGACCCTATAATCTATATATCAATATATATCGGGGCATCTATATTTAGCTCTGCCATGTGAACGTTAATAGTGCTGTTTTTACTAATTTTGTTGTTGTGAATTTATTCTTGATAAAGGCCTTTTGGTCGATTTGTGTGTGTTAGTTGTTCCCACAGTTTTGTTTGTTTTTCGTTCGCTCCATTGTAACCATCACGGATATCCGTGCGATTTCCGCCGGGAGCGTGATTACGTTGTGCCACCGTTATGCGCCTTGTAGGCCTAGCACATCCGATTTCGGCATGCCTTGACAATTCGGGTGGGCTACCCTTAGCCTGTGACAGCCTCTATATCTGTCTCCAGGCACGCGTAGCGGAGACTCTTCGCCCAGACGATGTTTTGCTCTCGTCTAACTCGAACGAGGTGTTCCACTGTCTATGAACTTGCCTCGTGTAATTGGACGTGCTGTGCCTGTGCCCATTGGGTACCGAACCGTTTCTCATCCGTGAGCCTGGTTCCTTAAGGGGAAGAACTCATCAGAGGAGTTGGACACTGGCTCTTTCGCCCTCTTAGCCGAGGTGTCATTCATCGACATCGTGTACCCCTTGTCCAAGTTCGAGTCTCACACCACGCGTTTGGGAGCAAGGCGTTCTCGAGCTGAGCGTCCTTGTCCCAATAGCGCCTGAGCCCATCAGGTACTGAACCCTTTCTCTCTTCAAGTGTATTTCCGGTGTAGGAAAACCTGACAGTAGAGTTGGGCCAGGGCTAAATCGTTGTCCCTTTTGTGCCTGAGCGAATCGAGTACGGAACCCTTTCTCTCTGCAAGTGTACTTCCGGTGTAGGAAACCTTGACAGTAGAGTTGGGCCACGACTACCATCGTTGTCCCTTTCTTGCCTACACCCATCGGGTACAGAACCCTTTCTCTTTGCAAGCATATTTCCGGTTTAGGAAGGCTCGACATTAGAGTTGGGTTAGGTCTTTTGCTTTACCAAACGCCGATGGATGGGCCTGGGTCTCTGCCTGTTAGGAACTCTGGTAACTAGAAGCCCGTCTCGAGCTGACGGAGCTTGTAGTTCTTTTTCCTAGGGACTTCTCACTTTCTATTTGCAGTTCGCGCTGCCCTCTAGCGCTGTTCTGCCCTTTCATTGTTTCATTGTACTCTGTATGAAACATATGTGTCTCTCGCCATGCATTTACTTTTACGTGCATTTTACATTGGCCGCCCCTCCAATGTTCGGACTGGACTGACTAGCTTCACTGTATGTCGACAGTGTTGCTATATGTGGTGATGCTGGTGGTGTCGGAGATATTGTCTGTCTCTTGTGCAGTCAAATCTCTTTCCATCTGCTACCTCCACATTCTCGGACACGATCCCCAAAAGATTTGGCCAGAATCAGCACGAGCTGCTGTATTTCTGTTTCCAGGGTGCACCACGTGGAGGTACATTTGGGATCTTGGTTATCTGCTAACCCTGGGTCCGCCTAGAGCAATGCGTTCCCTTTGCACCCCGTTCCCACAGTGATTAACATAACTTCATTAACTGAGTTCCAAATTAATACCATAAAATACTTGCGGGATTTCATATGATTGTATGTTTGCGTATGTTCCTTGTACACACACCCCTCTGAGTTGAAGTCTTTTTCTCAAAGTATTGCATATCACTAAGAGTTAAGTTTTCAGGATATGAAACAAACATCTGGAGAGAGGGAGAATCCTGCCTATTGTATATGGAAACAAGAGCATAGTTGTTCCTAATTCATATTATCCAAACAGACAAGCAAACCTATTTGAATAAAATGTCCTTTTGTATTTTTGTGGGCAGTGAACACAGGAGATAACATTTCATAATAATAAAATTGGGTAATACCAAGGCAGTGACAGAATCAGCAGCCAACATGACATCCAGCACATCACCCAGCAGTGGAAGTGAGAGTACACCAAAGCCACCTACCTATGCTGTAAGTAATTGCAGTTTGTGATTAAGCTATTCCACTGTTCGCAAGTTTTAGGTTTATACCAGCCATTAAACTGCTTTCAATGATGCATGTCTGTCAGTGGTGCAAAGGGTCTCTCATTGCTCTCGTGCGGACCAGGGTTAGCAAATAACCAAGATCCTAAAAGTACCTTCTCGAGGTGCACCCTGGAAACAGAAATACAGCTGCTCTTGCTGTATTCCTGGCTAAAACTTTTAGGCTCGTGTCCGTGTTTGTAGATGTTGTAGATGGAATGAGATTTGCCTGCAGAGAGACAGGAAATATCTCCGTAACCTCTATGCCATTACATCCAGCAGCACTATCAGCACACAGTGATGCTAGGCATCTGTGCATTAAATCTCGGACGTCTTAAAAAGCAGAATCATTGGAGGGGCGACCAATATCAATGTCCCTAACATACAGTGATCTTATGAGTACACACTGAATCTGGAAAAGGATACACGCTAGAGGGCAGTGTAGTGTGAGTATCAATCCAGCAGCAACGAAGCTACAATAATCCAGAACGAGACCGACTGACGGAAGTGGTGTTCATGCTTGAGAACACACAGAAGCCCACATATTCCATCACAACCGACCCCATTCAAAGTAGGAGTCATGACTCAAGTATTGGATACGCCAACTTGAACATGCACTCCTGGGTATGGAAAAAAGCTTTGAGTACAGCTCCCCATTGCACATAGGACAAGCATGGAACAAATGTTGGGGAGTGCATTGTTCAATCATCTGACAGAAGCAGTGTTGAAATTCACACTCTGGACACTGCGGGCAATGTAGAGGGGGACTAATTCTAACGATACTGCAAACCAAGCCCAAATTGACTGTCATTGCTCAAAAGGTTCATACAGAGAGAATTGGGTTCAGTACCCAAGGGCTCACTGCGAAGTTCCTATTCCAAGATTTTCCGGCCTGTGCACTCTGGTGTGTATGTCATCTCTGGGCCCTTACTGGGGTTCGAGATGAAGATGTCTTGTCAATTGTAATCTAAATTCATGCATTTCAGTGTATTGCAACCCCCAATTTATGTTTATTTCAGTGAAGTCATGATCCCAATTCATATTCATTTCAATGAGTTGTGGTCTCTATTCATATTTATTTCAATGAGTTGTGGTCCCTATTCAAATTCATTTCAATGAGTTGTGGTCCCAATTCATATTTATCTCACTGAGTTGTGGTCCCAATTCATATTTATTTCAATGAGATGTGGTCCCAATTCATATTTATTTCAATGAGATGTGGTCCCAATTCATTTATTTCAATAGTTGTATTGAACAGTGTATTGCAACCCCCAATTTATGTTTAATTCAGTGAAGTCATGATCCCAATTCATATTCATTTCAATGAGTTGTGGTCTCTATTCATATTTATTTCAATGAGTTGTGGTCCCTATTCAAATTCATTTCAATGAGTTGTGGTCCCAATTCATATTTATCTCACTGAGTTGTGGTCCCAATTCATATTTATTTCAATGAGATGTGGTCCCAATTCATTTATTTCAATAGTTGTGGTCCCAATTCATATTAATTTCAATGAGATGTGGTCCCAATTCATATTTATTTCAATATGTGGTCCCAATTCATATTTATTTCAATGAGATGTCCCAATTCATATTTATTTGTCATTTGTGATCTAAATTCATGCTTATTCAGTCTTTTGTAATCCAAATATGTTTGTTGTAATCCCAAATCTTGGTTATTTTAATGTGTAATTGGCCTCAATTTCATGATTATTTTAGTACTGGAAATGTTATTGATTCCAAATCATCTGTACTTCAATCAGCTGTGATCTCAAATCATTTGTATTTCAGCCGTTGTGGTCCTAAATAATCTGTACTTCAGTCAGTTGTGATCCTAAATAATCTGTACTTCAGTCAGTTATTTATTTGTGTGATTTCGTACATATATTGCTGGGGCTCGAAGTGTAGTGACACTGTTTGCTAGGCAAGCCAGAGGTGACTAAGAAAAGTTTGGGGTGAAATTGGACCTGCATTAGTTGAAAGCTAATTTTACCCGAAAATGCCCTGCTGAAAGTCAGATGTATAGGACGCCAAAAAAATATTGCATCCAAGCTGTTAACTCTGTTACAACACATTTCATTCTTTGGGATATATCCTGCTAATTAACAGGAATTAATGTATAATAAAAACTGATTACCACATTGTCTCAGTTGTACAAGGATTTAAAAAAAGAATGAAACTCTTACTTCAGGTTTGCAGAGAACAAACATTTAAAATATCTTCTGTTGCCAAATTGTATAACTTTTGTGTACACTTTCACAGAACCCAAACTATGCCTTAAAGTTCACTCTAGCTGGCCACACAAAAGCTGTGTCGTCTGTCAAGTTTAGTCCGAATGGTGATTGGTTAGCAAGCTCTTGTAAGTGATTTTTAAAATTTTTATTATTTTGTGTATTTTGTCTTTATTGTACTTTGTTGTGTCAACCAATCAAGGACCTATACCTACCAAGAACCATCAAGCTCCTATCCCTACCAAGAACAATTAAGTTCCTATCCCTACCAAGAACAATCAAGCTCCTATCCCTACCAAGAACAATCAAGCTCCTATCCCTACCAAGAACAATCAATCTATCCCTACCAAGAACAATCAAGCTCCTATCCCTACCAAGAACAATCAAGCTCCTATCCCTACCAAGAACAATCAAGCTCCTATCCCTACCAAGAACAATCTATCCCTACCAAGAACAATCAAGCTCCTATCCCAACCAAGAACAATCAATCTCCTATCACTACCAAGAACAATCAAACTCCTATCCCTACCAAGTGGCGTAGCGAGGGTCAATGGCGCCTGGGACGGAATCATAATTTTCTGCCCTTGTGACATAAAAAAATATGTCAGTGATAGTGAAAGACTGGACGAAAATAAATTTGCTGCCCTCCCGATGATGCCGCCCGGGTTGGTCCACACCATCGCCTCCCCTCACTACGCCGCTGTCCCTACCAAGAACAAACGCTACAGAAAATGACCTCCATTCTACTCTGATCAGAATTGTGCTTCATCTGATGCCAATAGCATTTATAACGTTCATCATCTCGCTTCTAAAATTATTCTAGGTCTTACCCATTTCCTATTTCACAGTGGATTCCATGTTGATGCTCTCTTGTTCTTCTGCGGTCAGCATGTGCACTCATGTTATTCATGTATGTTAAGCAGTACTGAAGTATGTGTTCAGGCGTGTGGGTTTTGGATCCACATGGACATTTGTCTGTGCATGAGATACTCTGTTGGTAATGGTAACCCAACAGTCTGCACTGGCCTGATGTTGCCTGTTGTGCAGTATATATTTCTTCCTTCCTCATGGTGATACAGTCAATGACAGTGTATTTACACTTACTGCTTGACTTGCTAAAGACAATTGTCGGGCCATTGGCTCAAATAAGATGATGACACAACGCATTTTCATTCTCTGGACTACATCTTGCTGGCAATCTAGTAAGACCATTAACCTGTTACAAGAGAGTTCCAGCGGGAGTATGAGAATGAACGGTAAAGAAGAAGAAGAGAACAGCTTGGTAATTGGTTATGAACCGTTATATCATAGCGCTCCAGGACAAGCTCATCGACTATCAGTCTCCCTTAGCAGTTGTCAAATAATATCCTTGCTGATGGTTCCTATGGCTTGTGCTGGTTAAATGCACTCATATCTGTAGTCAGATGTTGATACAGCGGAATCCATGTACAGCGCATTCATTTATAACAAATTTTAATGTGTGTCTTCAATGCATCCCAGCACTGCCCTCGTAGCCTTATTTTGAACTCCTTAAAATCCATTCATATTAGAATGAATGCAAAAGAAAAGGATAAATTTGAAAATTGGTGATGACATTCAACTCTTATCTAATCTTATCTGTGATAGTTGCAAAAATTCAATTAATTTATTGGATGATTTGTTTTGCAGCTGCAGACAAACTGATCAAGGTATGGGGGGCTTTTGATGGCAAGTTCGAGAAGACGATATCTGGACACAAATTGGTATCTAATTTTGGTGACTTAAATTGTATCTTGTGTGCACATATTTATTTTTTCTGTTATATGCTGATTTATTTAGTCTAAATCGCCCGTGTGTTGCTGGGGCCCGAAAGGGGAGCAAAGAATAGCAACACTGTTTACCTTCCACGCATGTCGTAAAAGGCGACTAAGGAGGTTATGGGATGGAGTTGGCTGTCCCATCCCATATAGGGTCAGTGACCCAAAGCCATGCTGAAGTCAGATGTGTCAGGCCGAAAGGCGCAGATATCGCAGCGATGCTGTAAACCGTGATACAACGCATTCCGTTCTCCGGTCTACATCCTGCTAATCTGCAGGAGTTTAAAGAACGAACACAGAAAAAAAATAATTTTAGTCTAAATAGAGCAGATAAACAGGTCGACCAATCAGATTTTATTTGTCTTTAGAAAAAAAAAAGACTCACATCAATCAGACGGCCACAATCACCAACATAAGACAACTATCAACTTATGAACATGTCAGAACATCCATGCTAGTATGGGACCCGTTTCAGGCACATCTCATGGAGAAAGTGGGGAAAGCGATGCTGTGAGATGATGGCTGTCAGTGTAATTCATCTGGGCCTAATTCATGTAACTCCCTCCTGCAGCCACTAGTCTCCCATAACAAACCATTCAAGAATGGACTTTGAGAAAAATGAATGGATGAATGATGTCATCCAATATAGCTTTGACAAAGGACAGCAGCTTCAAAAAAGCTGACATCATTGCAATCACTAAGTGGGTCAAAGCATCGTGGTCGGATGTTCCGTTCGAAATGATCATCTGATCATTCAAAAAGTGCTCGATCAGTAATACAAAGATCTGGAAGTGAGGAAGACACTGGTTGAGGATGATGTCAAGGACAATAATGCACCAGTAGACAGTGAAATAGGGACTAATGACGTTTTCCTTGATGATGTTTATCCATGACAGGATGAAATTCATGAACTGTTCAGAATTCAGACAGTGATTGCGACTTCAAAGGATTTGAATAAATTTTCAGAGATATAATGTTCTTGTTACTGATATTTAACTGTATTCTGTGTTAGTTAGTTAGTTAGTCGTCGGATCATCATCACTGCAAACTGGACACATCCATAGTTGCTCCGATCTCTCCTTGAGTGTATCCGCCATCACACTTCTGCTGACAGTACCGGTCCTATGCTGGTTGACCATCATTCTTCTGCGCCCTCCAAAATGTTCACCTCTAGCAACACCACATCTCAATCCCTGATCTTTAATCCTAGCCATTGAAAAGGAATCATCATCCACATTCGTCTCACTCTCGCGTGTTATATCTCTTAAGGAGTTCAAAACGTCAGCGCGATCCATTGCCCCATCGCCCTTTGCCACAATCGCACACGATGCCAGTTGATCCGCTCTTTCATTGCCTCGAACGCCCACATGTCCCGGCACGAAAATAAATGTAACCGCCTTCAAGCTCGCATTTCTCAAGGCCTCAATCCACTGTTCGCGAACGAGACCCACTTGTACCTTCTTAATCATACTCATAGAGTCACTCAAGATGCAGACCTGCGTTACTTTCTGTGTGCGTAGCCACTCAAATGTATTCTGTGTTAATCATGTTTATGTTTTTACTGCTAATTTAAAGAAAACATTTTGTGCGTACACATATATAAGCCAAAACCCTCGCATCAATCGCAGAAAAAAATACACAAATTCTTGTCTTATATTCAGAAATATACGGTATGTTATAGAATTTTTAACATAGAAAAGGCATTTTTTATGTTTAACTACAAATGAATGACATTTAAATAACAAGAGAAATGGTTAGACATTCCTACATTTTTGTTCCTGATATTCCATGAGTAGGGCCTATGCTTAGAGAAAAACATTTTCTATTCACTCACAAACACAGGGCTTGAGTGACTTGGCCTGGTCAACTGATAGCAAGTTTTTGGTCAGTGCTTCGGACGATACGACGTTAAAGATATGGGACTTTGAATTGGTAAGTTTTTAGTGCATATGTGCCGCAAACAGATGTGCTGTGCCGGAAGGTGCAAAATAACGCAGCTCTGCTGTGAAACTGACAGAAAACGTACTTCACTTTCCCTGGCAGAAATCACATGAACTTTCGTGCTGGTTATTGGAGAGTGAACGCAGAAAAAGGAGTGCATATATTTAAAACAGAGTGACATTGGGATAACATTTTATTCTTTTATCACAAAATACTAAACTAAAATACTTGTCCTGGACTGAAAAGATAACTGACTCTAATCTCCAGTGTTCAGAAGGTGTTTGACGGTTGGTTACTTGTAGTGACCTGCTGGGTCATGACCTTTGCCTCTTATGTTTTTGATAGCAATATTCAGATTTAAAAATTTGTTTTGATCCTCAGGAGTTATGAGAAATAGATCTTGTTCTTTTGTGCAGGAGGGGAGTTTCTTCAGAACTGTTTCATATCCATGAGTCTCCTGCTCTTACTCTGTGTGCAGTGCTGTCAGAAGTCTCCTACTCAGGAGGTAAAAATGTAATTATATAGATGAACTGCTGTGGGGGCGTCCACAAGAGAAAGACTTACCTATGTTGACATACCATTTACAAAAGGTTTGCTATTGATGATTGGTCTTGGGGAGCCACTAGGGAGAATTTTGGACATTATGCATCTCCCGCATATTTTGTTGTGAAGACATGTTATTTAGTCATGTTGCGTGATACCATGGTTACTGGTGCATCTCTCTGCCTGGTATCTCCGACTTCAGCACCAGTGATTGCTTGGGCAGGATTGTGGTTCTGTAAGAGGTCAGGGATGACGTGACCAATCTTAGTTTTCAGCCTCTGTTGGCTGGACTAAGCCCCATCTCCACTTCAAGAAGTTAACCTTGATGGGTCTCCCGCAAATTGTTGGGGCCCTAAAAGGGGAACAAAGAATGGCGACAGTTACCTCACATGTATGTTGTAGGAGGAAAATAAGGTTTGTGGGTGAAGTTGGCTATCACATCCCATAAGGGGTCAAAGTATGCCAGAAATTCTACTGAAGTTGGATTTGTTAGACCGAAAGGTGCAGATATTGCAGCCAAGCTGTAAACATGACACAACAAATTATCCAGACTAAAATCCAGACTACATCCTTCTAATCTGCAGGAGGTTGAGAATGCATACAGAAGCAGAAGAAGAAATAGGATAGTTTGATTATTCCTTTTCCATGCCCAGAATAAAAGAACACGGCTCTAAATTCTCAGTTGAAGTCTGATATGTCTGGCCATTGGCACAAATATAACGGCAACATAACACATTTCCATTCTCTGGACTACATCCTGCTGGAAATCTAGTAGGACCATCTGTCCAGCAGCAAGAGAGATCCAGTGGAAGTTTGAGAATGAACACCGAAGAAGAAATGCAACATTGCCAAAAATAAGTGCTACTGTGGACGTAGAAGAATATTTGTGATCCAACAGAGAATTGGAATGGTCAGCCATTGTGCAATGGTGAATACACTCAAGTGGATATCGAAACACCTATGGACTTATCCGGAGTGGAATGATGATGATGATAAGATGTCTAACACAATAGTTTGTCAGTAATGTTTGTTTGTGTTCCAGGGCAAGTGCTTAAAGACCCTCACAGGACACAGTAACTATGTCTTCTGCTGCAACTTTAATCCACAATCAAACCTCATTGTTTCAGGTTCTGTAAGTAGATAGCTCTTGTTGTTTCAGTTTCTGCAAGTAGATAACTCGTTACATTTCTGTAAGTAGATAACTCTTGTTGTTTCAGTTTCTTTAGCCTTTACCAAGCCGGATTAAAAAATACAAAACGTCTCCCTGCCACCGGATTCTTTTTTGAGAATTTGCGTTATTGATGGTGGCTGTTTTGAAAATATATTTTTTGGTTGTTAGAGATATTTTAAATAATATTTGCACATATAAATAAAGAATTGAATTATGCATATATTGGTGTAATTTATGTACGTGTGTGTGTGATACCAGATGTATGAGAAAGTGGTAAAGACGTTTTTCACAAAAAACATATATTTTATAACAAATAAAGAGGGAAAAAATAAATAACTTACCTTACTTATCGAATTTCTTGGCAACACTGTAAACTAAATCATGCAAATCTGTTGTATTTATGTTCTTTCACTGCGAAATTATCAAAATATAGCCGGGGGAACTGTATAAAACATGTAGATTTGCAGTAAAATCGTTCTTTGAGCTTAGGTCTAGAGGAATATTTGGTGCAACTTCAACGTATTCGATATCAAACGTACAAGTCCCCAAACCAACACGGCATTCTGTATATTCACTGCTGTAAAACTAAATAACCTAATAATTCATGATTCAAGCTACGATTCAATGTTATTTTATTCAAAATACAATGATACAACAGCCTATAAACCCAATTCACCATTAACGCATCGTACCTGTGTGTAGATGTGCTCAGATTAATTGGTATAAAATGTTACTTCTACCTAGACATTTTCACAACGATCATGGCGGACGTAGAAATGTACCGGCTTCAATTGTGCATGTTTCCCGAGTATGTGCATTAGCCAAATAGGCTGTGGTGCGTCTATTTAACACAATATCTCTTTAGATGAAGTATGTCGCCAACGGCGCAAGCCGCCATTTTTTTGTTTGTCGACAGGTGTTAGCATAAGCGTTGTGAAGGTTAAGTAGATAACTCTTGTTTCAGTTTCTGTAAGTAGATAACTCTTGTTGTTTCAGTTTCTGTAAGTAGATAGCTCTTATTGTTTCAGTTTAAGTAGATAGCTCTTGTTGTTTCAGTTTCTGTAAGTAGGTAACTCTTGTTGTTTCAGTTTCTTTAAGTAGATAGCTCTTGTTGTTTTAGGTTCTGTAAGTAGATAGCTCTTGTTGTTTCAGTTTCTGTAAGTAGATAGCTCTTGTTGTTTCAGTTTCTTTAAGTAGATAGCTCTTGTTGTTTTAGGTTCTGTAAGTAGATAGCTCTTGTTGTTTCAGTTTCTGTAAGTACCGTTAAATTCCGTGTATAACCCGAGAATTTTTGGACAATAAACAGAGATGTCTTCATACTCTTCGTCTTATAATCGAGTAACATCAAATTTAAAAAAAAAATTACGTCCAAATCACAGTAAAAATGGAGAAAAACACTTTAAAACAAATTACAGTCACATGTCCGGATATATTAAGGCAGGATAAAATGACTAGGGCTCTCCAACAATCTAGAGCGTACTACCATAATGCTAGGCCTCTAATTACATTAATTTCTATATATCATACAATATTTCCTTCAAAATCTCCGATATTTCTTGATAAAAACTCACTTACTAGGTCTATATCGTTATTTCAGAGACGCCGCCATTTTTTTAGAATAATTTCCCGGAAACGCTATTTTTAGCAATGGGTATTGCCGGTTTTATTTACCGTTTATAGTACATATATTTATATCATAAAGGTTTCATTTGATCATCGAAATTGGTCAGAAAAGTATACCAGTATCTGATGTTATTTATTGACCAAAATACGGTAATGGTCTGTGGAAAAAAACAAATGAAATACCATAGCCTAAGCTGATTGGTAGCTTAGGCCTAGTCTTGTTTGTGTAGGGAAACACTAACTACCAGTAATCTAAACACTGTCACACACTTTCTTGTTGCGGCAAAGCAAATGTTACAACAGTTACTGACCGTCTACTAGGCTATAATACCTGTGTACAGAAAATTTAAAACAACACCTCAAAGGCAGATTTTGAGTATTTCCGTGCAATGTTGCTGGTCGGTCTTGCCAATTTTGAACATGGGACTCCAAGAATATAAATATTGACCAAGACAATAATCAGAAACATAGAATGATGTCCTAATTAATTCTGTGCAGAGGTCTTACTCTACATACTACGGTCTTGCACAAACACATTTTTGACATCCAAAACTTTGCCGCTTAGGCAGTGTTGGAGGGAGGAGAATGGGAGATAAATCAATAGTGAAACTGTCTGAGCTGTGCCTCAGTTTATATTACCGTATAAGGTAAACATACAGGTCAGACAAAGTTCAAACTCTTCTGTATCTTTTAAAAACAAACGTGATCTGGCATGTTTTTGTCTGGCCATTCATCTTTCCCGTTTCCCCGCTTACACTTACAGGAATAAAATCACAATGACAATAAAAATGTATGAACTGGAAGCTAAACTACTTGTGCAGTATTCTTGGCTAGCTAAGTCAGCCGTATATTCTGTTAATTAGTCCAGCCCACTGAGGCCGCAGTTCCAAATCACAACACATCATAGGCATTTTGTAGTAAAATTGCGCTGTAATTGATTCCCTCCCCCAACCACTGTACATTTAGTGGAAGATGAGATCAATTTCACAATCCTCTGTTATGTTTATTTTACTACCGTATTCTCCCCACACCGTAAACATAACCAGTTACAAAGTTCAAACTCTTCTGTATCTTATAAAAACAAACATGATCTTGCTGTCTTGCCTTTCATCCTTTCATCGTTTCCCACTTAAACGTTTCCCACTTAAATGTCACTGTCAGAAGCCAGCTGGTGACATAATAGTTACATAGTAATTACTATTCACTAGCGCTGTTCCCGTCATAAGGCCCAGACACCCAACACAGACAATTCATTCAGGAAAAACTTTGTTCCCCAAAGTCTTGCCACCTCATAAACTGTCTATAGTCATGGATAGGGAAGTCAGCCTACGGGGTATTCATTATTTTCGGATATATTGTTCCGGAATACAGTAGCCACCAGGGTTTCATTCCTTGATTCATTCAAGTTACGTGAGTGAAGCAAATGAAAGGAATGCTATTTTCTTAGAGTTGCAAAAGTGTGTGTTAATTTCCATTTAGCATGTCGGTTCTTTCTTATGATGATGAAGTTCATTATTGCCGGCTTTGTTAAGTTGGGGATGTCGGTCTATAGTCGGACTTTCGACTTTCTCCACTTTTGGGAAGGGATAGTTAGGTTATCGGCCTACAATCGGATGGGTTTATATTCAGAATTTAACGGTAGATAGCTCTTTTTGTTTCAGTTTCTGTAAGTAGATATCTCTTGTTGTTTCAGTTTCTGTACGTAGATAGCTCTTTTTGTTTCAGTTTCTGTAAGTAGATATCTCTTGTTGTTTCAGTTTCTGTAAGTAGATAGCTCTTGTTGTTTCAGTTTCTGTAAGTAGATAGCTCTTGTTGTTTCAGTTTCTGTAAGTAGATAACTCTTGTTTCAGTTTCTGTAAGTAGATATCTCTTGTTGTTTCAGTTTCTGTAATTAGATAGCTCTTATTGTTTCAGTTTCTGTAAGTAGGTAACTCTTGTTGTTTCAGTTTCTTTAAGTAAATAGCTCTTGTTGTTTTAGGTTCTGTAAGTAGATAGCTCTTGTTGTTTCAGTTTCTGTAAGTAGATATCTCTTGTTGTTTCAGTTTCTGTACGTAGATAGCTCTTGTTATTTCAGTTTCTGTAAGTAGATAGCTCTTGTTGTTTCAGTTTCTGTAAGTAGATAGCTCTTGTTGTTTCAGTTTCTGTAAGTAGATAACTCTTGTTGTTTCAGTTTCTGTAAGTAGATAGCTCTTATTGTTTCAGTTTCTGTAAGTAGATAACTCTTGTTGTTTCAGTTTCTGTAAGTAGATAGCTCTTATTGTTTCAGTTTCTGTAAGTAGATAACTCTTGTTGTTTCAGTTTCTGTAAGTAGATAGCTCTTGTTGTTTCAGTTTCTGTAAGTAGATAGCTCTTGTTGTTTCAGTTTCTGTAAGTAGATAACTCTTGTTTCAGTTTCTGTAAGTAGATATCTCTTGTTGTTTCAGTTTCTGTAAGTAGATAGCTCTTATTGTTTCAGTTTCTGTAAGTAGATAACTCTTGTTGTTTCAGTTTCTGTAAGTAGATAACTCTTGTTGTTTTAGGTTCTGTAAGTAGATAGCTCTTGTTGTTTCAGTTTCTGTAAGTAGATAGCTCTTGTTGTTTCAGTTTCTGTAAGTAGATAGCTCTTGTTGTTTCAGTTTCTGTAAGTAGATAACTCTTGTTTCAGTTTCTGTAAGTAGATATCTCTTGTTGTTTTAGGTTCTGTAAGTAGATATCTCTTGTTGTTTTAGGTTCTGTAAGTAGATAACTCTTGTTGTTTCAGTTTCTGTAAGTAGATATCTCTTGTTGTTTTAGGTTCTGTAAGTAGATAGCTCTTGTTGTTTCAGTTTCTGTAAGTAGATATCTCTTGTTGTTTCAGTTTCTGTACGTAGATAGCTCTTATTGTTTCAGTTTCTGTAAGTAGATAACTCTTGTTGTTTCAGTTTCTGTAAGTAGATAGCTCTTATTGTCGGTTTTGATCCTCAGAAGTAGTGAGAAATAGAGATCTTGTATTCTCTTGTGTAATTGTGGATTTCTCCTGAGCATTATTTCATACCAAGAAGACTTCTATTCTCAGTTGTGTATAACACTTTAAGATGAAGCCTCCCATGTGGAGTGAAAACATAATTGTGTGGATGAAGCCTCTAATGTGGAGTGAAAACATAGTGCGGATGAAGCCTCCAATGTGGAGTGAAAACATAATTGTGCGGATGAAGCCTCCAATGTGGAGTGAAAACATAATTGTGCGGATGAAGCCTCCAATGTGGAGTGAAAACATAATTGTGCGGATGAAGCCTCCAATGTGGAGTGAAAACATAATTGTGCGGATGAAGCCTCCAATGTGGAGTGAAAACATAATTGTGCGGATGAAGCCTCCAATGTGGAGTGAAAACATAATTGTGCGGATGAAGCCTCCAATGTGGAGTGAAAACATAATTGCGGATGAAGCCTCTAATGTGGAGTGAAAACATAATTGTGCGGATGAAGCCTCTAATGTGGAGTGAAAACAATTGTGCGGATGAAGCCTCCAATGTGGAGTGAAAACATAATTGTGCGGATGAAGCCTCCAATGTGGAGTGAAAACATAATTGTGCGGATGAAGCCTCCAATGTGGAGTGAAAACATAATTGTGCGGATGAAGTGCTATATTCCATATGAGGAAAACCTCACAATGTAGGGATATGTCATCCATTTAAGTTTTTTGTTAACCTTGAAATTGTTCAGATGGGTCACTGATATCATCAGGCCTTCTACATGCGGTTAGAAAGTGTCACTTGGTTTATCTTTTATTTTCACAGTATTTGGGAATATTAATTGGTTACGTTATTTACGCTGTCTTGTGTTTCATGAGGTCATGCGTTCAATACTGTGAAATATTTGAACACATTTAAAAAAAAAAGATATCTACTTGTGGTTTGCGGTACCATGGTTGCTGGTGTGCGTCTCGGACTGATATCTCTGACTTCAGCACAAGTGCTGGCTTGGGCAGGACTTGTCGTGCTTGATGTCAGAGATGGCCCGACCAATCTTAGTTTTCAGCCTCTGTTGGCTGGACTAAGTTCCCACATCTTCACTTCAAGAAGTTGTCATTGATGGGGTGATACTGTGAAATGTCTTAGCACTTTAGTATGTTCATGCTGAAAGGCACAGACATTGCAATTAAATTGTAAACTATGACAACGGATTCTGCAACCCGTTAACCTGCATGTGTTTGTGAATCAACGCAACAGATGATGTCTCAACCTATTTTATAAATCTGTTATCTGTTGTATAGTTATTTTCTGAGTCTATTATTTCATCATTGTATCTGTGGCATAGATGGTGTCTGTGTTGTTTCTGCATTGTGTCTGTAGCATAGATGGCGTGTCTGTGTTTTTTCTGCATTGTGTCTGTAGCATTGATGGTGTTGTTTTGCATTGTATCTGTGGCATAGATGGTGTCTGTCATTTCTACATTGTATCTTTATTCTCCAGTTTGATGAGAGCGTAAGATTATGGGATGTGAAATCAGGGAAGTGTTTGAGAACATTACCAGCTCACTCTGATCCTGTCACAGCCGTAAGTCATTTCACCCCTATAATTTACTGTCACCTTGTGAGTCACTGTCACATCTTTAAATTGGTCAGATCCAAAATTGTCATATCTATAATTTAATTACATCCATAATTTAGTCGCATCTCTAATTTGCTGTCATATCTATAATTTGCTGTCATATAGGTATAATTTGCTGTCATATAGCTATAATTTGCTGTCATACCCAATGTTCCCTCTAAGACAAGAGTTCTTGTGAGCAAATATATATCTTTTTGGACTGATAAATTTCGAACTCCGCTTTGTCTGCGCAATCTTCTATCCCAAAATGTTATTTTAATAGTCTTCTTCAGCATATTCTATTCACCCGTGTGTTGCCGGAGCCCAAAAGGGGAGCAAAGAATAGCAACACTGTTTACCTTCCACGCATGTCGTAAAAGGCGACTAAGGAGGTTATGAGATGGAGTTGGCTGTCCCATCCCATATAGGGTGAGTGACCCAAAGCCATGCTGAAGTCGGATGTGTCGAGCCGAAAGGCGCAGATATCGCAGCAATGCTGTAAACCATGACACAACGCATTCCGTTCTCCAGACTACATCCTGCTAATCTGCAGGAGTTTGAGAACGAACGCAGAAGAAGAAGCATCATATTCTATTTACATCTCTCAATTTTTTTTATTAAAGGCACATTTGCACAAATATAAATATGTAAGTGTTGTGTGCAAAGTCTAAACTATGTGCCTCAAGCAATAAAATTTGTGCTCTAGTGTGCGGTAGTGCAGCTTAGCGGGAACATTGGTCATATGCATAATTTTCCTGTGGTGGAGGGGTACAGAACTTATTTCGAATGACTATGGTAACAGGATCAAACCCTGCCGCAGTCAACCATGCATCTGGACAGTTCAAAAAAGCAACAGCAACCAACTGAATTTATTTATATTGCCGAGAAAATCACTACAGTCAATAAATTCTGTGTTAACTGCTACATCTTAAACAAGATGTGCTGCTAACTTTGACCCATAATTTACTAAATTGGTAGCGTGTCCTATTCACAACATATTCATTTCTTTGTGGCATAGAAATTCACCATAAAAGTCAAATGCATCACGATAGAAGGATGAGTCAAAATGTAGCCCACAAGTCTTGTGATGTCCATTGTAATGAACAAATACTGAGTCCCCGGCAGAAATCAAGCCTGACGATCTCCGGCAGAGCCTAGCAAGAAAGTGATTTTCACACATTTTTAAACGAGTACAGTATCTAGTTTCCGTGTGACCATTTAAAAGTTATTTTAAAGAATACCTGTTCACGTGCAGTGTTTTCCAGAGAAAACTTTTCCAGTGTTTTTCATAGGCTGACGAATCAATGTATATGCAAAATGGCCATTGATCAGAGCATCAGCCAAGGTAACTGATGCTGTGTGGATCAGAGTGAAGGATTAATTAGGAGAAGGGCTTGCATCTAGTAGAGTTATGTGAAGCTAGAGTATGGTCACTTACATGTATGGTCATAGAAAGAGGTAACCCAGCCACCCGAGGGTGAGGCGAGTGCATGAGAAATGCACAGGTCAAATCCCAGACCCCTGATGTGTTTGGCAAAGCAGCACCTTGTCTAGGAAGGTGTATCAACCCTGAGTCTAATTTGACCATCACCATTACCTAACACGACTCATATGGAAGAACTTAGGTCTAGGGATACAAAGGGTGGTAATTGAATGGTCTTTCTACACAAGGAACAGCTCACTGGCTGCGAAGTGCCTTGTCTGATGAAAGAGAATGGGTGACCCAGGCAAACTATCAGCTCGTCCTATGACAGCTCGTCCCCTCTGAGCAGAAGGTTCCTTCAATAGGATTTGCTGAAAGCTGAAGCGTCCTGGGTATGAAAGAAAGATTGGAGAAACCTCCCCACTGCACATAGGAAGTAAGAGCTAATCACAATTCCAATTCCTGGGGTTTAAGAAGAAAAAGAATAATAATGAGCCATTTTGTTTTTCTGGTGACATGGTCTGCTAATTTCGTAATTTCATAGACTTAAGTACACACTATAATGCACTTGGAATGAACCTGTGCATAATATCTATGTTCGTCCACAATCCCTTTGCAGGCAAAATATGAGGTTCTCTCTTGATCTGGGAGAGAACCTATTACTGTATTAGAAAGGTCACCAAGGCTTTCATACAGCTGACCACAGAGCTGCTGAAGCTCCCTACATCACATAGAAATATTATTAACAGATATTGCTATTTTCTTGGCATTGATTTAACACCAGGTACATTTCAACAGAGATGGCTCACTCATTGTTTCAAGCAGTTATGATGGTCTATGGTAAGCAAGTTTTGATTTTTTGTTGTGAAGACATGTTATCTAGTCATGTTGCGTGATTCCATGGTTACTGGTGCGCATATTGGCCTGATATCTCTGACTTCAGCACCAGTGATTGATTGGGCAGGACTGTGATCCTATTTGATGTGGGGCATGGCCCAATCAATCTTAGTTTCCAGCTTCTGTTAGCTGGACTAAGCCCACTTCAAGCCCACTAATCTCCACTTCGAGGAGTTGGCCTTGATGTAGGATTTTGTTTTGAAAAGGGTATTCGTATCTGTGTTTCTAGGGTCTAAAGAGGGAGTAAAGAATAGCAACACTTTGTACCCTCCATGCATGTCATAAGAGGCGAGTAAGGGGGTTTTGGAGTACTGTTGGCTGTCTCATCCCATGTATGGTCAATTACCCAGTGGCCATGCTGAAGTTTGATGTGGTTGGTCAAAAGGCGCAGATATAATGCTGTAAAACTTTATACAACACATTCTGTTCTCTGGATTACATCCTGCGAAAATACAGGACTTTGAGGAGGAGTGTGGAAGAATAATAAGAAAAATGGGGTGCAAAGGGCTTTGCATTGTTCTCATGCAGATGTAGGGTTTGCAGATAAATAAAGCTCTAAAGTACCTCCTCATGGTGCATCCTTGCAACGGAAATACAGTGGCGTGTGCTGTGTTCCTGGCCAACACTTTTAGGGAACATGCCTGTGGTTGTGAAGGCTATAGATGGAATGAAAACTGACTTTTAAAAAAAGACAGCAATATCTCTGACACCTCTGTGAAAATGCATCAAGTGGTAATGTCAACACACCGTGACGCAAGGCACTCCAGCTGAGTCAGCTGAAATGCAGATGCATTAGAAAGGCGGCTAATGTCAATGTCCCAATATTCGTAGACGTCATGAACATCGAGAGTCGTGAGCATGTATCAGGAGAAGTAAGGTTAACTTACTGAGTGCAATGAAAGGGCATCACAGTGCTAGAGGACAGTCCATGTACAAATAAAATGGACATTGGAACTAAAGCATTGTTCAGCTTGAGAACAAGCTTCTAGCTACCTCCATGAAGAAAGTCTTGTGAAAAAGAGCAAATGGCCCCTTATGTGAAGAGACTTGGGCGAGGATTTCTCGATATTGGTGAATAATACCTTGGCTAAGAGGGTGAACAAACCAAGGCCTAACTATTGTAGAATGCTTCCTATACCAGAAATCTAGATGTAGTACCCGATGGGCACAGGGACTGTGTGTCGGATTATGAGAGGCAAGTTCATTGACAGTGGAACACCTCATGTGAGATAGAACTCTCGTATTGGTAAGTTGCATGTGAGATAGAACTCTCGTATTGGTTAGTTGCATGTGAGATAGAACTCTCGTATTGGTTAGTTGCATGTGAGATAGAACTCTCGTATTGGTTAGTTGCATGTGAGATAGAACTCTCGTATTGGTTAGTTGCATGTGAGATAGAACTCTCGTATTGGTTAGTTGCATGTGAGATAGAACTCTCGTATTGGTTAGTTACATTAGTCAACAAATTAAAAAAATTTGTTTTACCAAACTTTAAATACATCATTTCTTATTGATTTTGACAATGCCGATTTCAAATATCATAATGGAATTCCCCAATTGGCTCTGGTTTTTTTTAAATTATGAATTTAAATTTCAGAAATAACAAATTTTATGTATACTTGTTTAATCTCTTTGGTGAACACACTATCTGGCACACACTTCAATAATCATCTCTGTAAATCATGATTCAAATGACATTTTATTACATAGTAAAGTAATAGCACAACATCTGTCCAATAATTAACTTAGTTTAAACAACATTGACTCCTCCTAGGTTCAGCCTGAGACAAAATAACAATTGCTATTAATATATTCTTCATTGTTCCTGTATTGGTCCAGCCTCCTATCAAGATCTCCCCTGGGAAATTCCCCTGCAATATAAGACTACTAACTCTCAGTTGTTCCAAGTCCTTTGGACAATCTAACTCCTGTAAGGGAAACTAAATAAATATTAAATTAAATGTTAAAATATTAATCATTCAACATACATGTATGGATATGTTAACTAAATCCTCATGTAGGATATAAGTTAGACTACAATTAAACACTATAGTCTACTTGAACCCAAATACAAATGTCAGACATATTGCCACGTGGGTTGGCCAGTCTGGAATATTTAATTCTAAGTCCTAATTCTAACTCTGTAACAATTCTGAATCCCAGGTTTACGCTAATTCCACATTACTTCTATGGATGCCTATAAAAATGCAATAACTATACATTTCTATTGATTACACTAAAACATACATGGAGTCAGAGAACAGGCAGTAACTTTCCACAGGACCCTATTCTAAAGCTAAACAGGTCACAACAAACCACAATTTTTAGACTTCGCACAGGACACTGCAGACTACAAGCACATCTCCACAAAATTAAGGCTGCCCAAACTGACCAATGCCCATGTCGAAAGGGTCCCCATACTCCAGAACATATTCTGCAGACATGCCCACTCTTTGATGACGTGAGAACCAAAATATGGCCCCAAGAGACAGATCTGAAGGTGAAGCTGTGGGGCAACCGTGAGGACCTCCTGCTGACGACTGAATTCATGGAGGCGGCCCACCTTCCTATATAGACTTATGAGCATAGGAAACTGATCGCAGAAGAAGAAGATTACACTAACATATATACACTTGTCCATCTACTCCCTGGAAGGAGGATGAACTAATAGTTTCATTCCTAATTAAAACCTAGTTTTTTACGCTAAAAATTAACTGGAGCCAGGGACTTTTCCATCCGCTTTCCACTGCCGCCTAGTTAGAAGAGCCCCAGAAAATGAAATCAATTTTCCTCAATATCAGGTTCCTTAACTCTTAAGTCTTTCCGGTTTACTCCCAGGAGTGACTGTTCCTTGGTTTATGTCCCTTTTTCAAGTTGCCATTTAAGTCCATTGAAAAGTCGGACGACTAAATAACATAGCACTATTAGCTCACAACTACTGATATCCATGAAGGGAGCATTAGTCCCTAAGCTAGAACTGTTTAGTAACTTAGTAACTTAGTAAATCATTAGTAACTTGCCTCTCCATCCAGGCCAACTCAAAGTGGAGATGAGGCTTAGACCAACTGATAGAGACTGGAAACTAAGATTGGTCGGGTCATCCCCTATATTGAGCAGGACCACAGTTCTGCTCAAGCAAGCTCAGGTGCTGACATCAGAGATACCAGGCGTAGTTGGCACCAGCAAATATGGTATAATGCAATTCAACATGGACATATCTTTCAAATATAGCAGCATTTATCATGGCAACCAGACTTGCTGTGTAAACATGTTCAAATGCCTGGAGGAGCTACCGACCCCTACCAGGCGTGTCCACAGGTGGCGGATGGTGGATGGCCTCCATATATGGAGTCCAGCTGCAATTAAGCAGACGCGGACCAAACCGGTGCTGCTGCCTACCAGGACGGGGCGGGATATCAGGCGGCACTGATATCCCCACTGAAATACCCCAGGTGTCCAATGACGGGCAGTTTCAAGTGAGAATGAGCCAATATAAGCTCATGCTGCTGGCATGGAGTTAACTCCAAGTCAAGAGCGTGCTGGGGGAGAGGGGATTTTTGTGTGTGTGTGTGCAACATTGCTGCCTTGCAATCACTATCGGGAGATGGAAAGGCTAGGGGAGACAACCCAGACAGAAAAATCACAGCCTGCGAAGACGGAGTGTGTTAGCCAGCGATGGCGCAGATACTGGGATAAATTAGGGCACACACGCTTTTACAGAAATGTAATGTTAAACTGCGAACTAGAAGAACACTCCTATTCTTTTCCGATATATTTAATGCAGGATATAGTGTCACTAAATACCTAAGCCTATTCTATTTCTGAACTCATTTCGTAACCAAACTAATGTAGTCACAATATCTAAAATAGAGTTGACTATCACATCATATGGCAACTGTGTATTCTGAAGTTGAATGAGTAGCCAAGTGGTAAACCTTAACACAAAGCATTTAGTAGTACAAATTATATCCTGTTACGCCCGTGTGTGCCGGGGCCCGAAAGGGGAGCAAAGAATAGTAACACTGTTTACCTTCCACGCATGTCGTAAAAGGCGACTAAGGAGGTTATGGGATGGAGTTGGCTGTCCCATCCCATATAGCTTGAGTGACCAAAGCCATGCTGAAGTAGGATGCGTCCTGCCGAAAGGCGCAGATATCGCAGCAATGCTGTAAACCATGACACAACGCATTCCGTTCTCCGGACTACATCAATCTGCAGGAGTTTGAGAACGAACGCAGAAGAAGAAGAAGATATCCTGTTAAACTAAAGAAGTTTTGTGAATGAACATAGAATTATTTATGTTAAAGAGGATTTTAAATTTTAGTATTTCTTGATTTCATAGGTGCAGATAAAAAGCTTTTTTTTTTTTTTAAATTTTCAGTAGAATATGGGACACATCATCAGGACAGTGTTTAAAAACCTTCATTGGTAAGTGTCAGAAAATGATTGTTCTGTAGATACTTATTGGTAAGTCTGTCAGAAAGAAACTGTTCTGTAGAAACTGACTGGTAAGTCTGTCAGAGACTGCACTGTAGAATCTGCTAACTGGTAAGTCTGAAAGAAAGAAACTGTTCTCTAGAAACTGACTGGTAAGTCTTATCAGAAAAAAAACTACTCTGTAGAAACTGCTGACTGGTAAGTCTGTCAGTGACTGTTCTGTAGAAACTGACTGGTAAGTCTGTCAGAAAGAAACTGCTCTGTAGAAACTGACTGGTAAGTCTGTCAGAAAGAGACTGCCCTTTAGAAACTGACTGGTAAGTCAGTCAGAAAGAGACTGCCCTTTAGAACCTGACTGGTAAGTCAGTCAGAAAGAGACTGCCCTTTAGAACCTGACTGGTAAGTCAGTCAGAAAGAGACTGCCCTTTAGAACCTGACTGGTAAGTCAGTCAGAAAGAGACTGCCCTTTAGAACCTGACTGGTAAGTCTGTCAGAAAGAGACTGCCCTTTAGAACCTGACTGGTAAATCTGTCTGATACAAAAACTTAGTACTGTGATGTTTCATAAAACATAACATCCATGCAACATTAAACTGTTGTGTATTAGGCTGAAACATGTTTGACTAAATTCAATCCTGGGCCATTCAGCTAAATAGAATTTAATCTGCCACCATATTATTCCTCAATCATTTCTCAGAGCTCCACTATTTAGTTTATAACTTGGAAGACTCTGAGGCACTAAAGTTCTACCCTGTCTGCATAGGCATCGATTTTTAATCATTATCCAGTCTTGATACATTTATAGTGTTGGCTGTATTGAAGCTATGCAGTCCCATGGACTGGACTGCTAAAATTACCTTCCACTGGATGTATTGAAGCCATCCAGTATTATGGACTTCGTGGTCAAAAGTGGCAAAATTGGTACCACTAAGTGGTTGCAGGCTTTCATGTGATTTTTACATGTCTGCATACAAAATGGTAATACCCGGTATGTATTAGCATGTAGGAAACCAACTGTTGAAAATTTCCAGGGATCAAAACTAACTAACCTTTAGCTATATAGAACATGAGAAATATATTAATCTGGCAGCAAGTAAACAAACTTGCAGGTGATCAAGAACCACATTTGGCAGTGGTGAGGCAACGTAAACTTGTGTGTTTGGACATGTATCGAGACATTACTCACTTTCTAAAATTATTGTGCGAGGTACTCACTTTCTAAAATTATTGTGCGAGGAACAGTCGAGAATGGAAGACAAATTGAGGACGGAAAATCCTGGTTTGATAACATTAACTCTTTGTCTCCGTATGGTTTTCCTGCTATGCCGCACATGCTAATAAATTCATATTAAAATGTAGATTAGAGCGGCTTTTCGGCATAGTGGGTCTCCAAAATGTAGATATTTAGCGGCTCGGTAGACATAGAGTTAAGTAAATTACTGCAGAAAATACACCAAACTGCAACCATTGCAACAGATGAGGAGGAAACAAATACCACCTTGTTGAATGCCCTGTACTACAAGATCGGAGCCGCGTTAGCGCAGTGGTTAGCGCACTGGCTTCGCATATGAGTGGTCCTGGGTTCATTCCCCAGTTGAGGCGGAAATGTTTTCAGATCGCAACGGCTCCCAGGTCGACCCAGCCTTAAATGGGTACCGGATTAATCCAGGAAGTAAAGACTGCGAGGGAGAGGAGATGGCTACCGCCATCATTTGCAGAGCCTGTGAAATGTGAGATCGCTAACATCTCACACCCCTACGGCATTAATAAATGCTATGGGTTACTTTACTTTTACTTACTACAAGATCTACGAAAACAATTTTACCACTGAACCCCTCCAACACTAACACCCTTTATACAGACAACGCAGCTGAAGAGGACATGCACCTACCACCACCTGGCACAGGAAAGATAGTGACTGCGTGCAACCCTGGGGATCATGTAATAAGGATAAGACATCAAGGAATGGTCTAGGCATGATGTTTCTACACTTCTCCGAATGGCTGAGGATAGAGTTGGTTGGATAACTTTTTGTGCTGATGTATCCAGTGTGGCACGTCTATGACCCTAACGGGTTATGGGTCTAATTATTATTGTTAACCTTAACAATTATATTAAATATCTGTCAAAGATAATGTTGGACCACTTGAAAATAAATAGTTATCGCGTCTCTGTTCTTCTGACTACATCCTACAGGAAATCTAGTCGGACTGTTGCCCTGCTACAAGAGGGATTGGGAGTTTGAGAACGAACCAATAAATATTAAATATATTTTAAGTACGGATATACAGTGGAATCCTGTTATAACAACTTGGTCTAGACCAACAAAATATGTATGTAATAACAGAATTTGCTATATACAGTACAAATATATAATAAAAATAATTGGGAATTTTTAAACTTTTTGTTATACAGCAAAATTTGTTATAACAGAATGCACTGTAGAGGGATTCCACTGCATAAGCAAACAAATCAAATTGCTATAAAGTGAATTGCTATAATGTGAATTGCTATAATGTGAATTGCTATAATCTGAATTCTCTGATCAGATGATGACCATTCTCCAGTGTCATTTGTGAAGTTTTCACCAAATGGCAAATTTATCTTGGCAGCAACTCTTGACAAGTAAGTGATTTATACGAGAACATTTTACATTTTGTGGTTAATTTTTCACCAAGCATGCATAAGCTACAACATACAAATGCATACTAAAATAGTTGGAAGCATATCCTATTTTCTTGTAGCGACTAACTTATTATTTTCTGAGGAAAGCGGTAGCCTAGTTGATAGAGAGCTTGCTTGCTCTCACCAGGTTACAGCGTGTTCGGATCGAAACCATGCCCGGACAGACAAATCAGCATCGTGATTTTTCGTCAAATAGACCGCTTTTCCAGTCAACCCATCTGTAATTGAGGTACCTGATGCCTGAGTAAGGGGAGGTAAACACAGCAAGGAAGGGAAATGACCACCCCCGCTTAAGTTTCTGCGGCTTAGTATGTGAAGAGTTATCTTTATCTCAATATTGACAAACTTAATGTTTGATTGTTTGATAATGTAGACAGAGTTAATGTTTGATAATGTGGACAAAGTTAATGTGTGATAATGTAGACAGAGTTAATGTTTGATAATGTGGACAAAGTTAATGTGTGATAATGTTGACACAGTTAATGTTTGATAATGTTGACACAGTTAATGTTTGATAATGTTAAAGTTAATGTTTGATAATGTTAAAGTTAATGTTTGATAATGTTGGCAAAGTTATGTGTAATTGTTTGATAATGTTGACAAAGTTAATGTTTGATAATGTTGACAAAGTTAATGTTTAATTGTTTTATAATGTTGATAAAGTTAATGTTTGATAATGTTGACAAAGTTAATGTTTGATAATGTTGACAAAGTTAATGTTTGATAATGTTGACAAAGTTAATGTTTGATAATGTTGACAAAGTTAATGTTTGATAATGTTGACAAAGTTAATGTTTGATAATGTTGACAAAGTTAATGTTTCATTGTTTGATAATGTTGACAAAGTTAATGTTTGATAATGTTGACAAAGTTAATGTTTGATAATGTTGACACAGTTAATGTTTAATTGTTTGATAATGTTGACACAGTTACCGTTAAATTCCGTGTATAACCCGAGAATTTTTGGACAATAAACAGAGATGTCTTCATACTCTTCGTCTTATAATCGAGTAACATCAAATTTAAAAGAAAAATTACGTCCAAATCACAGTAAAAATGGAGAAAAACACTTTAAAACAAATTACAGTCACATGTCCCGATATATTAAGCCAGGATAAAATGACTAGGGCTCACCAGCAATCTAGAGCGTACTTACCATAATGCTAGGCCTCTAATTACATTAATTTCTATATATCATACAATATTTCCTTCGAAATCTCCGATATTTCTTGATAAAAACTCACTTACTAGGCCTATATCGTTATTTCCAACACGCCGCCATTTTTTTAGCAAAATTTCCCGGAAATGCTATTTTTAGCAATGGGTATTACCGGTTTTTTTTACCGTTTATAGTACATATATTTCTATCATAAAGGTTTCAATTGATCATCGAAATTGGTCAGAAAAGTATACCAGTATCTGATGTTATTTATTAACTACAGTAAAGTGTAGGTACCGGTAGTTACCGGGTGCATATAATGTCTGTGATAACAAATGACATCTATATAACGGTAACTGGCGTTTATAGTCTAGCCTTACTGGGTAGTGTTTGATAGTAACAGACTAAATTATAGGAGGTTTGGCTTGCGTACAGCAAAATGTTTAAACACAATTATCTGTAGTGTAGACACAAAAACAGAACACAGAATAACATCAAATATCGATAAAATTTAGGAAAAACTTACCGGTGCCAGTCGAAACAGTCATTGAAATCCTTCGAAGTCCGAATCACTGTCTGAAGTCTGAAATAACTCATGAATGTCATCATCTGTCATGGAAACATCAGGGTGGATATCGTCAGTCTCTGGTACATTGTCGTCGTCGGCATCGTCCTCAAAGATAGCGTCGTCCTCACTTTCATCCATTGCGTTACTTATTGAACACTTTTTGAAAGATCTGATGATCATTTCGGATGAAATATCAGACCACGATTCTTTGACCCACGTAACGATTGTGGTGATGTCAACTTTTTTAATGTTACCACCCTTCGTCACTGCTAAATCAGATGATGCCATCCAGTCATTCCATTTTGCTCGGAGTCTGTCCTTGAATGGTTTGTTCAGGCAGACATCTAGTGGCTGTAAGAGGGATGTAAGTCCCCCAGGAATGACGAAAACAGACAACCCCATCTCACGGCATCGTTGTACCACTTTCTCTGTGAGATGCGCCCTAAATGAATCCCAGACTAGCATGGATGGTTTTTTTAAAGCGGCCCCCTTCCTCTGCCCCCACACTTTATCCAGCCATTCCAGAATACCACTTTCGTCCATCCAACCTTTCGTGTGAGCACGCACAAATACGCCACTTGGGAATTTAATACCCTTAGGCAGAGTCTTGCGTTTAAATATAATCACGGGGGGCAAACGTGACCCATCTGCCATGCAAGCTAACAACAGTGAATCGAGTTTTTTCATGCCCAGTTGTCTTTACAAAAACTGTCTTCGCACCTTTGCATTCAACGGTGCGATTAGAAGGCATATCAAAGCAGACAGGTGTCTCGTCCATGTTTCCTATTTGAGATAGATCGTAGTTAAATCTCTTCCTCAGGTTGATAGTGAAACGTTGAAACAAATCAATTTTTGTTTCTAGCTCCTTCGGCAACTTTTGCGCCAGCTTAGTGCGTGTTCGTAGACACAAGTGATGTCTGTTCATAAAGCGATTGCACCATCCCATTGACGCAACGAAGTCCTCAGATTTGTTATTCTGGAATGCAGGATCTTTCAATATCGAGAGCGCCCTGATTCGAATATTGGTGCGGGTTATAATTAATCCGTTCTGTCTAGACTCCATTATCCATTCTGATAATTTCTTTTCCAGCGCAGGGAATGAAGCTGTACGGCCACGTGATGCTCTCTTTGATCTTGGCATCAAAGACAATTCTTCCTTTTTTTTTTCCTCCATTCTCGCACTTGCTTTTCATTCACAATGAAGTGGCGGGAAGCCATGGAATTGTTGGACTTCTCCGCAAAAGCGATAACATCCAACTTAAAACCAGCAGTATACGATGTTCGTTTCTGTCCAGGCATCCTTCTTATAAAACACGAATAAAATCAATGACAATAAAAATGTATGAACTGGAAGCTAAACTACTTGTGCAGTATTCTTGGCTAGCTAAGTCAGCCTTATATTCTATTAATTAGTCCAGCCCACTGAGGCCGCAGATGGCCTACTGGCCCTACCCATTTCAATCGGCTCAACCAATCCAAGTTTCCCTCACATTATGTGATGCCATTCAGATAAGTGACTAAATGCAATATTTCTTTATAGAAGATTTGAAACGAGGTTCCAAATCACAACACATCATAGGCATTTTGTAGTAAAATTGCGCCGTAATTGATTCCCTCCCCCAACCACTGTACATTTAGTGGAAGACGAGATCAATTTCACAATCCTCTGTTATGTTTATTTTATTACCGTATTCTCCCCACACGGTAAACATAACCAGGAACAAAGTTCAAACTCTTCTGTATCTTATAAAAACAAACGTGATCTCGCTGTCTTGCCTTTCATCATTTCCCACTTAAACGTCACTGTCAGAAGCCGGTGACATAATAGTTACGTAGTAATTACTATTCACTAGGGCTGTTCCGCGTCATAATGCCCAGACACCCAACACAGACAATTCATTCAGGAAAAACTTTGTTCCCCAAAGTCTTGCCACCTCATAAACCATCTATAGTCATGGATAGGGAAGTCAGCCTACCGGGTATTCATTATTTTCGGATATATTGATCCAGAATACAGTAGCCACCGGGGTTTCATTCCTTGATTCATTCAAGTTACGTGAGTGAAGCAAATGAAAGGAATGCTATTTTCTTAGAGTTGCAAAAGTTTGTGTTAATTTCCATTTAGCATGTCGGTTCTTTCTTATGATGATGAAGTTCATTATTGCCGGCTTTGTTAAGTTGGGGATGTCGGTCTATAGTCGGACTTTCGACTTTCTCCACTTTTGGGAAGGGATAGTTAGGTTATCGGCCTACAATCGGATGGGTTTATATTCAGAATTTAACGGTAATGTTTAATTGTTTGATAATGTTGACAAAGTTAATGTTTAATTGTTTGATAATGTTGACAAAGTTAATGTTTGATAATGTTGACACAGTTAATGTTTAATTGTTTGATAATGTTGACAAAGTTAATGTTTAATTGTTTGATAATGTTGACACAGTTAATGTTTGATAATGTTGACAAAGTTAATGTTTAATTGTTTGATAATGTTGACAAAGTTAATGTTTGATAATGTTGACAAAGTCAATGTTTGATAATGTTGACAAAGTTAATGTTTGATAATGTTGACAAAGTTAATGTTTAATTGTTTGATAATGTTGACAAAGTTAATGTTTAATTGTTTGATAATGTTGACAAAGTTAATGTTTGATAATGTTGACAAACTTAGTTTGATTGTTTTATTTCATCACCAGCTTACTCAAACTGTGGGATTATTCCAAAGGAAGGGTAAGAAATTAAGATTCAGTCCTAGTAGATGCCAATACACCATTCACATTTTTAATCCCACTTTTTAGATAGTCGCTGCGCATGACAATTTTCTGGTATTTGCTGCTACATGCAATAACAAACATGGCTGCTGCTAACTCGGGCATGACGGTTTGAGTCTCCCCAGAAATAGGCACGAATCGGTTTGTGTTTCTACAAAGTAGAAAAAATTCGACCTGTTAATATCTGTACTCTACTTTTCTTTTTTCGTGCTACACACTGGGGGTGGGGGCGCGTAGAAATAATGAACAATTATTGCCGTTTTACTATTTGCGTGTTTTTTTGTTTATTACTGTATTTGTTTTTTTATAAAGTCAACGCCCTTTTCAACCGTGAAATAATTTTATTTGGTTATATCGGGGCGTATCTTGTGGTCGAATGACCTAGGTGGTGTCCTGTTGGGGAATGACCTGGATTCTGGTCTGTCCTGAAAAGGAAATCTGCGTCTTTCGGAAGCATAATGAAAATAATGGCGCTCTGCACATTGCACGCACGAGTGTGGGGTAGTGTGGAATGGAGAAATAATATACACTGTGTCACATCTCTGTAGCATATTAAAAGTTATCATGCATAATTTATGTGGACATCAAGGACAACAAACACAGACACCACATTTCACGCTACTCTCGTTCTTATGCAAGATTACTTGTCTCAAAACTTGTTGCATTATTTATGATTGTGTCCCTTGTACAATGTGTTTTTAATGTCCCTTTGTACCCTAGTTATGATTAAACTTTGTTCCACTAAAATTTATTGCATTTAATGTGTTGGTCTCTACTAGGACAGTACCGGAATTAAATATCAAGTTAATTAATTCTTTCAACCAGGCTTATATTAGAAATAGACATAAAGATAATGTTAACAGTGATTAGTTCTTCCTTCTTCTTCAGCGTTCATTCTCAATCTCCCACTGGATCTCTCTTGTAGCAGGACAATGGTTCTACTAGATTTCCAACGAAATGTAGTCCAGAGAATGGAAACGGTGTGTTGTTACTGTTATATTTGCACCAATGGTCCAACACATCCATTTTCGGCAGTAGATTAATTCTGTAGTCTTATATGCACCATTCATATATTTGATTCTTCAGCATCAAATACAGTACATAGGGCAGAAACCAGTGCTGTTCAGTTTGTGCGATGTGATGTTCTGTGTTTAGTTCTTGTATGTTGTAACTTGGTTGCATATCCTTATTGATGGCTGTTTTACAAGTTTCTATTGATCTTACTTTCTTTTGCCATCTGGTACCTACTTTAATGCTGATAGAGGCAGTCTATTTTCATTCATTCTAAGCATATTTTCAATGTAATTGCGCTGTTTTATTTTTAGAATTGATTTAGAAATATATTGCTGTTTGGTGTCTTCTATTTTTTTTTTTAGTTTGAATTCTGTCCAGCTAATATTTAAGCTTTCTGTCCAGCTAATATTTAAGCTTTCTGTCCAGCTAATATTTAAGTTTTCTAAGACATTTATTTTCAAATGTAATTTCTTCTCTAGTCCATTTGTTACTTTCCAGCTTTCTCAACCATAATTTAATGCAGATATTACATTAGAGTTGTAATTTAAACCTTTGTAATTTTATTTTAAACCATTTAATTTTTTTATATTGACTTATTGTGTTGATAAACAAATGTTTGACCCAAGTTTATTTGTTTAATATGAGTTGTCGCAGGAAGGAACAGCAGGTTAAGGAAAGTCTTATTTGGTAATAGCATCCTTGAGCTACGCTCAAAACATTTGCTCAGAAAAATATTTATGAATGATTAAAATCAACAGGCATAAATGCATAAGATCTGCAATCCTTGGCAACTGACCAACAGGCATGGAGAACTATGACGTCCGCTCTATGTGCCAAACTTGACAAAAGAGGAACTGACTGATCCTTGAGCAAGGGGCATTCTCATAAGTGCTGTTTGTCAATCTGTCAGCCATTTAAGAATATACAAGCTCAGTGTACCAGTAAATTGTTGGTTGTGAGTTCTTCTGTTTTTTCTAGAGAGGACACACTTCCTCCCCTCCTCTGGTCACGTCCATTTCTATCATTCTCTGTACATGTACATTGTTGCTATCAGAACCCTCTTTATTTTCTTATTTACTCTAGAATACTTTAATGAACTTAGTGCTGGCTCTTCATATCAATTTTCCATTCACTATAAACTTTACCCATACGGCTGTGAAGCATGGACATTAAGTAAAATAGCAGCAAAGAAGATCGCCTTTGAGATGAAATGCTACAGAAAGATACTTAGAATATCATGGAAGGAAAAGAAGGAGAAATACTGATATTATAAACGTATTGAAGAGATGTCAGTGTTGGTTACTAAACACAATAGCAAAAAGAAAACTACACCTGTTTGGCCATATAAAGAGACACGACTGTTAACAGAGCATCTGGGAGGAGGAGAAAGGGCAGACTAAGAAGACGATGGACATACAACATTAAAGATAACATGAATACGTCATTGGAAATTGCAAGCTGCATGGCCCAAGACAGAGGGTTCAGGGAGTTAATTGGGAAGACAGCATTCTGGAGATAATGTTCGTTCGTCCATCACAAGTGATGACCATTTGTTACATCCACTTTTGAAAATTCACTTAAGAGTTATGTCCTTCATTATGAGTTCGTAGATGGTTAATGAGCCCTACTCTAGCTGTAAATGTTCTTGGACAGTTCAGACTTGGTCTATCCGTGACTTTCTAGCTGCTCTCCACTGTTGAGCTGCTGCATTTCTCCTCTTTTTACAAGATGATGCACTCTTATTGATTTTAGAATGCCATGTACATCTATTTTGTGCAAGTTCTTCCCATGTATCGTGGTCTATTTCAAAGACTTTTAGTGAGTATTTTAACGAGTCTTTGTAGCGCTTCTTTTGGCCACCTTGAGATCGTGTACCCTTCTCCAGCTCACCATTTCTTCTTCTTCTTTCGTTCACTTGAAACGTGTCTATATCTGTAATTCTGTCTCCTTAATAAAACTGTCTTTTGTAGTTCATACAGTGGCCCATAGAGCTATGATTCCAGTGTTGTTTCCTCTGGCCAATATGTCTGCCTCAGCGTTTCATGCTCAGAACACTTTTGAAGTATATGTTTGGCACTCTGTGCTGCCTGTCCACATGTACACATGGCAGTGTTGCCAATCTTGAACATTGTATACATGTGACTGCGGAGTCGGTTGTGTCCTGTTCTGAGACGTAGAATTATAACTTGTTCTGATCTGTTCATAATGTGATAGTCATCTTGTGTTGGTGTTTGTGGCTTTCTTATTGACTTGATCATCTGTTTTTTCTGATGGTAGGTGATTGGTATATCTGGTTGGTCTTCGGCAGCACCTTCCTTAGCCAGTTGGTCTGCTTTTTCATTTCCTGGTATTCCACAGTGAGAGGGTATCCACTGCATGATTACCCTATACTGGTATGACAATTCGCTAAGTAGTTTTTTCAAGCCTGTTAGTTTTCCAGACTGGAGAGCTTGAAGCACTGTCCTTGCATCTGTCAGGAATACCACAGGCTGTAGGCCAGAGTTGGAGTTCAGCAGTTTTTTAGCTGCCACACTAATTGCCTGGATTTCTGCATCATAATTATTGCAGAATTTTCCTGTCGGTGTTTGATTGTATCTCTAGGCTTGTGTGGATATTCTATATATACACCTGCACCTCCATTCCTCACAGCATTCTGTGCTGACCCATCTGTGTATACTCTGACCCATATATCTTGTGGATATTCCTCATCCAGGAAACTGAGGGTGACTGTCCTTCGCTGCACACTGTTCTGTTCGTCCTCGCTTAGTATTCCTTTCACATGGGTCTGAATGTATATTGACATTCCATGCCTTTCACTCCGCGGGGTTTGTTCTGGTACAGACCTTAAGGGACTGTCAACTTCAGGTAGGTCTGTAAGTTGTCTACGGAGTCGCTTAGCTTGATGGATAAAGCTGCTTCTTTTCAGTCACCCCATTGCTAGATTTTGGAATCTTTCCTTCATTGGATGACTTGGCATACACTGAAACTTTTCTGCTTGAATTAGTACTTTTGTGTCTCTGCGTTCGCCAAGTGTTTGCATTCTTCCCATTTTCTGCACCTCTGCTATGGGTGTTGATCAGCTCACTATAAAGAAGTATCTTTGGCAGATGATGGTCTGGCATACACACTAAATGACCTGCCCAACGAATCTGTGTATGCATCAGGATCGTGTCAATGCTGGGGAGAATATGTCACGACATAAACTTTACCCACCAATGAATCAGCTCTGCCTCTGATTTCCACATGATGTGGACTGTAGATCCATGTGATGATTTAGAAACTGTTGAGAAGAGTAACCACTTCTGTCTTACCATGAACATCTTTAACTTGTGTAGAATACTCCGAGTCTAATAGTCACTGTGAGTGTTGGTAGTCGTGACTCAGTTGAGTGAGAGTTACTGTTACTGCCTCTATTTCCATTCCCATGCTTGATGTTGTGAGATGGGCAGATTTTCCGCCACATTCTTTCCATTTTGTTATACAATTAAACCCCTCCGCACCTACCGGTATGTGTTTCTCTTATTACTGAGCCATCTATATAAATGATTATATCTGTATAAGTGATTATATCTGGAGACTTTGAGTACTGCTGCATACGTTCTTATATTATTCCCTCATGTCTTGGTTCCAGTCCAAATCGCGACACTTTCTTCCTAACTGTATCACATTTGTCAGTGACTTTATTCTTTTCTTGTTTACTTCCACCATTTCATATGCTCTTTCTACCTAAATGAGATGCAACCCCCTATATTAGTGGATCACAATGTATGTTTATGTATATAAACACACTGTCAATATTTGTGGGTCACAGTTTATGTTTAATATATTTATGTATACACAGTATTATGTATACACACGCATGCACGCACACCTCCTTTCCCATATCTATGAGCCTGCCGATAATTCAAGTCCTGGAATCTTGGTCCCCCTTGAGGAAAGTCATGTTTTTACACATACCTATCACTAGACATTTTTTATATTCTTTTGTAAATGATGTCAAGTACTTTATAAATGATGTAGAATGCTTTATAAAAATTCATAATTTATATATTTAAAAAATCTACCCACAGTGTTTGAAGACATACCAGGGACACAAAAATGAAAAATATTGTCTCTTTGCCAACTTTTCAGTTACCGGTGGCAAGGTTGGTATTCGTTAATTAGTTTGTGTTGTGGTAGCTATCTAGTTTGAATTTAAAAAAATACAAGATGAAGATGGATGTGTCAGGCCACTGACGCAAATTAAACGGCAATACAGCACATTTATATTCTCTGGATTACATCCTGCTAGAAAACTAGTAGGACCATTGTTTTGTTGCAAGAGAGATGCAGTGGGAGTTTGAGAATGAACACATAAGAAGAATAGTGAAAATATTTTCTCAAAATTCCAGGAGAAACAGCCAGTCTGCTGCCAACATTAAAACTCTACCTGCATAAGGGCAATCGGAAGATGACAGGTTTAAAAAAAATCATGGTTCAGTTTTTCTGATGCCAATGATCTCAGCGTGAGTCCCATCTGTTTACTAATACAGCCAATCAGCATCACTAAAAATATTCAATTTTGACCAAGTCATTTCAATACTGTTCTTGTGGTCTCCATTTATAGCTCCTATTGTAGAGATGACTAAGGAGGTGAGGGGAGTGGGTGGTGAAGTTGGCTGCTCCATCCTATGTCAGTGACTTAAAAGCACCTGAAATTGGATGTGTCTGGCTGAAAAGCACAGATATCAGAGTTGTAAATAGAACTGCATTCCGTTCTCTGGACAAGTTCGCTCTAACTTACAGGATTATGAGAATGAATGTAGAAGAATCTCTTTAGGGATGCTCTTAGCAATCCTATTTAAGGGATGGATTAAATGGGGGGGGGGAAACCCGAGTACAATGAAGTCATTCCCTTAAAGCCTTTTGAGCCTTTCCTTTCTGTGTTCCGGATTACGAGGATTAATGTGTGCACCCGATTAATCCACGCCACACACGGGTTGTGATGGCAGCTATTTAGTGGGCCCTGTTGCCTCTTTGTGTTAGCGGGTTTATCTTGTCATGCAGAGCAGTGCTACTACAGTTTTAGACGGTGTAATAGATCTACCAACTAGGCCAGGTGTGGGCTGTTCCAAATGATTGTGATCTTTGAGCCTTTATTTTTGATAACACAAAAATTGCAAGATTGAGAAATATTGCATAAAGGTAGTGAAATAGTTTCAGAACACACTAAATGAAACAGCTCATGAAATAGTTTCAGATCACACTGAAATCACACAAAATGAAACATGTGAAATAGTTCCAGAACAGTGAAACTTCTTGTGAAATATTTCCAGTCCAGACTAACTGAAGCAGCTCATGACATAAGATTATTTCTGGTTCACAGAAATCTTAAATAGCATAAAGTTTCTTCTTTTCTTCAGCGTTCATTCTCAAACTCCCGCTGGATCTCCAGCAGGATGTAGTCCAGAGAATGGAAATGCGCTGTGTCACTGTTTTATTTGCCCCAATGGCCAGACACATCTGTCTTTGGCGAGGCATAAAGTTTGACTTAATTGTTCTCTGGTTTCTCCAAATGTACTCAGTCCACCAACACAGTAGCATGCAGCCAGCTGATAGTAGCAAGTAACTTCAAGTAATTCTGAGGGAACTCAGAATAAAAAAATGAACTTGTAAACAAGACATCACTATCAATTCTTGATTAGAAACTGGTTTTACAGTACGCGGGACATTCCCATAAGTGGTCCGCCCTCCGCTCCAGCAGCCATCCCAGTGTATGTAGGCTCAGAGTCCCGGTCAGGTGTTGTGTGATCTTCTGGACTTTCCAAAAAATTTACTTTTCCTTCCCTCACCTCTAGATACTCCCATTTCTAATATTCTCTGTAAGTGTACGTTCTCAGCCTCATTGACATCATCTGCATCTTGAAATGAATTTATTACTGCTTTCATTAAGTCTGCTTTATCTCTTCTCAGCAATGTGCCGTCTATCGCTGCATTGACTGCCAATAATTCGGCTCTTTCGTTTCCTCTGACCCCAGCATGATCAGGGCAATATATCCATGTAATGCTCTGGAAAACTGAGTTGTTCAATAAGTCCCACCATTCTTTTCTGAGCATGTACTTTTATACCTTGCAAAACATGCTTTGAGAGTCTGAGTATTACTGAGTGTGTTGATGTATTAACCAATTAAGAGCTGCTGTAACTCCCTCTATCTCCATCCTCATGCTCGATGTGACAGTAGAATATGCTGAATATTTCTCAACCAACTTCACGCCATTTCTGTAGACAACAAAACCCCAACCGCTTTTATTTGTGTTCCTGTTAACGGAGCCATCTGTGTATATAATTGTCTTGTGGTTTTGAGTGTAGTTGGACGAGTTCGTGCACTATCAATGTTCCCTCTAAGTTGCGCTTGTGTGCACTGTTACACATGGTATAAGATCTCACTTACAGAATGTGATACTGTACACACAAAATCAAGAAATACAGACCTTGAAAAGGTTCAAGTATCACCTCTATAGAGTATTAAGTATGCTGTTTTATGACTTCCGAAACCATTGTCTACTTAGCAAATTAGTCATGCACTACGCCACAGAGTACTGTCTGATATCCATTGTTTTTCTGTTTGTGTATATGTTTTACAGTGTGTTGTATCTGGCTATGTTTGTCTATGGTTTACAATGTCTGGCGGGGTGCAAAGGGAACGCAGTGCTCTAGGCGGACCCAGGGTTAGCAGATAACCAAGATCCCAAATGTACCTCCACGCGGTGCACCCTGGAAACAGAAATACAGCAGCTCAAGCTGATTCTGGCCAAATCTTTTGGGGATCGTGTCCGAGAATGTGGAGGTAGCAGATGGAAAGAGATTTGCCTGCACAAGAGACAGACAATATCTCCGACACCACCAGCATCACCACATATAGCGACACTGTCGACATACAGTGAAGCTAGTCAGTCCAGTCCGAACATTGGAGGGGCGGCCAATGTAAAATGCACGTAAAGGTAGATGCATGGCGAGAGACATAGATTTCATACCGAGTACAATGAAACAATGAAAGGGCAGAACAGCGCTAGAGGGCAGCGCGAACTGCAAATAGAAAGTGAAAAGTCCCTAGGAAAGGGGAACTACAAGCTCCGTCAGCTCGAGACGAGCTTCTAGTTACCTGTGTTCCTTACAGGCAGAGATCCAGACCCATTCATTGGCGTTTGGTAAAGCAAGAAGACCTAATCCAACTCTAATGTCGAGCCTTCCTAAACCGGAAATATGCTCGCGAAGAGAAAGGGTCACGTACTCGATGCGCTCAGGCACAAAAGGGACAACGATTTAGCCCTGGCCCAACTCTACTGTCAAGTTTTCCTACACCGGAAATACACTTGAAGAGAGAAAGGGTTCAGTACCTGATGGGCTCAGGCGCTATTGGGACAAGGACGCTCAGCTTGAGAACGCTTTGCTCCCAAAAGCGTGGTGTGAGACTCGAACTTGGACAAGGGGTACACGATGTCGGTGAATGACACCTCGGCTAAGAGGGCGAAAGAGCCAGGGTCCAACTCCTCTGTTGAGTTCTTCCCCTTAAGGAACCAGGCTCATGGATGAGAAAAGGTTCAGTACCCAATGGGCACAGGCACAGCACGTCCAATTACACGAGGCAAGTTCATAGACAGTGGAACACCTCGTTCGAGTCAGACGAGAGCAAAAAAAAAAAGTCGTCTGGGCGTAGAGTCTCCACTACGCGTGCCTGGAGACAGATGTAGAGGCTGTCACAGGCTAAGGGTAGCCCACCCGAATTGTCAAGGCATGCCGAAATCGGATGTGCTAGGCCTACAAGGCGCATAACGGTGGCACAACGTAATCACGCTCCCGGCGGAAATCGCACGGATATCCGTGATGGTTACAATGGAGCGAACGAAAAACAAACAAACAATGTCTGGCTATGTTTGTCTATGGTTTACAGTGTCTGGCTATGTTTGTTTTACATTGGTTGTGTCTGGCTTTATTTGTCTATGATATGTTTTACAGTGGGTTGTGTCTGGCTCAGAGGACAATTTGATTTACATCTGGAATCTGCAGACAAAAGAGGTTGTTCAGAAGTTGGCAGGGCATACAGGTGAGAACAGACAGTTCTGTTTACTGTCTGGAATAGCAATGGTTAGGGCATTTAGAGCAGCAATTAGTTAGGGCATTTAGTGTTTAGAACAGCAGTGGTTAGTTCTGTTTACTGTCTAGAACAGCAATGGTTAGGGTATTTTGAGCAGCAATAGGTTAAGTATTTAGAGACAGCAGACCTGGCCAGAGGATATAAACTTGAGGCAAAAGCTATGGGGCAGCTGCTTTGACCTGGAGAAGAAAGTTGACTTCATTCTGACGACAGGCCTGGCAATATAACATGACAACAGATGCTGAATTCAGAAGGATATTTAGGTTGGCAATGATTTGGGGAATTTAGTGTTCAGAACATCAATAGTTAGGGCATTTGGCATTTAGAACAGCAATGTGTGGGGCATTCAGTGTTTAGAACAGCAATGTGTGGGGCATTCAGTGTTTAGAACAGCAATGTGTGGGGCATTCAGTGTTTAGAACAGCAATGTGTGGGGCATCCAGTGTTTAGAACAGCAATGTGTGGGGCATTTAGTGTTTAGAACAGCAATGTGTAGGGCATTCAGTGTTTAGAACAGCAATGTGTGGGGCATTCAGTGTTTAGAACAGCAATGGTTGTGGGCTTTTAGTTTTTAGAATGGCATGGTTTTGGGCATTTAGTGTCTAAGAACATCAATAGTTAGGGCATTTAGTGTCTAGAACATCAATAGTTAGGGCATTTAGTGTCTAGAACATCAATAGTTAGGGCATTTAGTGTCTAGAACATCAATAGTTAGAGCATTTAGTGTCTAGAACATCAATAGTTAGAGCATTTAGTGTCTAGAACATCAATAGTTAGAGCATTTAGTGTCTAGAACATCAATAGTTAGAGCATTTAGTGTCTAGAACATCAATAGTTAGAGCATTTAGTGTCTAGAACATCAATAGTTAGAGCATTTAGTGTCTAGAACATCAATAGTTAGAGCATTTAGTGTCTAGAACATCAATAGTTAGAGCATTTAGTGTCTAGAACAGCAATAGTTAGAGCATTTAGTGTCTAGAACAGCAATAGTTAGAGCATTTAGTGTCTAGAACAGCAATAGTTAGAGCATTTAGTGTCTAGAACAGCAATAGTTTGGGCATTTAGAACTGCAACACTTACGAGAAAGTTATTATTTGAAGATAAATATGACGTCATTTAATTTTCCTGATGATAGTGAAGTGTCCAAATTATTTGTCTGTTGTCAAGTGAATTTGCAAAAATAAAAATAACCGTGGATCACCTGACCAACAGAAAATGGGTGCCAGTGCTCATGTTCTGGGCATGTTGAGGAAGATGATGCTAGCCACATGGTTTCTGTTACATCACTGTCTAGACACTTATAAGTTATTGATATCCAATTGCTGCGGAGTAGTTCCACTCTTGGCAGCTCAATGTATCAATGTCACAACTATTTTTAGTGTTTTTAATCAATGTCAGTATACTTTGGGCAAACCCATATGTGCTCAGTCTCAGCCAGCACAAGACAAAGGGTATGCATTCTGATGGTTCCTGTAGCTCGCTGCTTATACACACCCGCTAGATGCCCCGTATTACTCACACCGGCGGTAGTTACAAATTCCTTATGTTGCACTATCATATCACCTTCCAATCTAGTGTCCTTATTTAGAATATTTTCATGTAAAGATCTTAATGTCATTCTTGTCCATAAATAATTCTCCTAGGTTGGTGCTTTTGACGCTATTGTATCAGCTCTTACATTGCTGCAACTCCTTCATCTCCAGGAGAATAAATCTTCAGCTGTTTCATGGACTTTGACTTCAAATATAAGCAATTATTTGAAGCAAAATTATACTATCTATATATGTTATCCATGTTTACATTGGCCTTTGTAGAACTGATACGGATGTTATGTTTGTTGTTACTGAGAATACTTCAATACCTGTACTGCATGTTCGTTGTTGTAATAGTCTTTGTCTCGATTGGTCCATTCTCAGTGACTTGAGTGCACAGTTTGAATGTCTTGACAAAATTGCATCTTTTTATTGGAGATGCGGTTAGTCAAGTACGGAAAAATTTGTGTACGAGAGTTGCTAGGCGATTTGGTGCCATTGAACAGACTGGTTTAATTTCTGTTAGACTGAAGAATTTTTAATTTATCCTCTGACTTCCTTCTTGAATTTTCTTGTATAAACTCTTTCATTGCTGCAATTCCTTCATGTCCAGGAGAATAAGTCCTCAGAATTCTAATCAGAATATGTAATGTACTCCACCCACTCAAGTTGGATCCACCCATTCTCGATATTTCTAAGCCTGAATTGAGAGTCTGACTATTACAGTTCCCAATGTTTTAGTTTAGTTTCAGGAAACTATACATACATTTGTTTTCAATGATTGATGTGCAAGTTCTTCCATGGCTACAAGTTCTCCCATGGGATGGTCTGGGGTGTTTGTATTTAAGTTCTCTCTATAACTTCTTTAAAACATTTATAGAAAAACTGCTATTCTTCTTCTTCTTTCGTTCACTTGAAACATGTCTATATCTGTAATTCTGTCTCCTTAATAAAACTCATTCTTTTGTAGTTCATACAGTGTCCCATAGAGTTTTGATTCCAGTGTTGTTTCCTCTGGCCAATATGTCTGCCTCAGCGTTTCATGCTCAGAACACTCTTGAAGTATATGTTTGGCACTCTGTGCTGCCTGTCCACATGGCCGTGTTGCCAATCTTGAACTTTGTATACATGTGACTGCGGAGTCGGTTGTGTCCTGTTCTGAGAAGTAGAATTATAACTTGTTCTGGTCTGTTCATAATATGATAGTCATCTTGTGTTGGTGTTTGTGGCTTTCTTATTGACTTGATCATCTGTTTTTTCTGATGGTAGGTGATTGGTATATCCGGTTGGTCTTCGGCAGCACCTTCCTTAACCAGTTGGTCTGCTTTTTCTTTTCCTGGTATTCCACAGTGAGAGGATATCCACTGCATGGTTACCCTATACTGGTAAGACAATTCGCTAAGTAGTTTTTTCAAGTCTGTTAGTTTTCCAGACTGGAGAGCTTGAAGCACTGACCTTGCATCTGTCAGGAATACCACAGGCTGTAGCTCAGAA
Source organism: Meghimatium bilineatum (assembly GCA_034231615.1). NCBI lineage: Eukaryota > Metazoa > Mollusca > Gastropoda > Stylommatophora > Philomycidae > Meghimatium > Meghimatium bilineatum. Next base: position 6,979,195 of record CM067321.1, read on the forward strand.
TTGGAGTTCAGAAGTTTTTTTAGCTGCCACACTAATTGCCTGGATTTCAGCATCATAATTATTGCAGAATTTTCCTGTTGGTGTTTTGATGGTATCTCTAGGCTTGTGTGGATATTCTATATATACACCTGCACCTCCATTCCTCACAGCATTCTGTGCTGACCCATCTGTGTATACTCTGACCCATATATCTTGTGGATATTCCTCATCCAGGAAACTGAGGGTTACTGTCCTTTGCTGCACACTGTTCTGTTCGTCTGAATGTATATTGGCATTCCATGCCTTTCACTCCACGGGATTTGTTCTGGTACAGGCCTTAAGGGGCTGTCAACTTCAGGTAGGTCTGTAAGTTGTCTGCGGAGTCGTTTAGCTTGATGGATAAAGCTGCTTCTTTTCAGTCGCCCCATTGCTAGATTTTGGAATCTTTCCTTCATTGGATGACTTGGCATACACTGAAACTTTTCCGCTTGAATTAGTACTTTTGTGTCTATGCGTTCGCCAAGTGTTTGCATTCTTCCCATTTTCTGCATATATGCTATGGGTGTTGATTTCATTGCTCCCAACATTATTCTAAGTGCCTGGTTTTGCACTTTATCTAGATCTTGTAATGTGGCGTTTGATGCAGAACATCATGCAGCTGAACCATATTCCAGGTGTGGTCTTATGCCTTGCTGGTAAACTTTACTGAGTATATTCCCACTGGCTCCCCATGTGGTTCCACTTTTTGTTTTCTCAGGATAGCTAACTTCCTCCTGGCTTTTGTTGTTGCTTTGTTTATGTGCTGCTTCCATATCAGTTTATCATCAAAAGTAACTCCGAGGTATGTGGGTTGTTTGTCTTCTTTCAAGAGTTCTCCATCTATTTTGATATGACCGGCTTTTTGTTTTGGTGAGAGGGTAAAGAGTGTAGTGCTGCACTTATCTGTGTTAATGCTGACGCACCATCTATTAGCCCATAAGGTTAGAGCATCGATAGCTCTTTGTATTTGTTTAGTGGCCACTGTCGCATGTTCTTCCGTGCACCATATCACCAGCATACATTGCCACTTTGATCCCATGTGGTAGTTCAGCAACTAGGTCATTGATGTAAACCAAGAAAAGTGTGGGTGACAGGACTCTCCCTGGGGGACTCCATGACGCAATAGAACTTTCTTGCTCTTGCGACCATCTAATTGTACCCTGGCTCTTCTATTATGCAGGTATGCTTTTACCCATTTGTACATTCTTGAGCTAACCCAGCAATTTCTTTAGGAGCCCTTCTTTCCAGACCGTATCAAATGCTTTTCTGAGGTCTATCCATGCTGCTAGTACCAGTTTCTTATTTTGGAAGGCATCCTCAATCTCTTGGGAGAGGTAAGTTGCCTGATCTTCAGTAGAGTAGCACTGTCTGAAACCTGCTTGCTGTGATACTAGAAGGTTTTCACTTTCAAGGTACCACTGCATCCTAAGATTGATAATGCGTTCCATTGTTTTGCAAAAAACTGCTATGAAATGAATATAATTAATCTTCTTCAGTGTTCATTCTCAAACTCCTGCTGGTTCTCTCTTGTAGCAGGATAATAGTTCTACTAGATTTCCAGCAGGATGTAGTACAGAGAATAGAAATGCATTATTGCCATTTTATTTGAGGAAACGACCCAGCACATCCATCTTCAATGGATTCGCAATTCATTTACTTTTACTTAACTTTTATTTCCTAAAACATTTGTTTCATCCACAGATGTTGTTGTGTGCTGTGCCTGTCATCCTACAGACAACATTATTGCATCAGCGGCGCTGGAAAATGATAAGACAATCAAACTGTGGAAGAGTGATGCTTAGATAATGTATAGTAGCCTGGTAGTGATGAAATATTGGTGGATGTATGTACATAATTTTGTTGGGAGTGATATCGAATGGGATATGTGCTGGTATAGTATTGTTCGTGGATGTATGTACGTAAGTTTGTTGGAAGCATTATCTAATGGGATGTTTTTTAGTATTGTTGGTGAATGTATGTACGTAAGTTTGTTGGAAGCATTATCTAATGGGAAGTTTTCTAGTATTGTTGGTGAATGTATGTACGTAAGTTTGTTGGAAGCATTATCTAATGGGATGTTTTCTAGTATTGTTGGTGAATGTATGTACGTAAGTTTGTTGGAAGCATTATCTAATGGGATGTTTTCTAGTATTGTTGGTGAATGTATGTACGTAAGTTTGTTGGAAGCAATATCGAATGGGATTATTGCTGACATAGTATTTAGCTGTTCTAACAGCGATTAACTGTTGGTAGATGGATGTACATAAGTTTGTTGAGTGATGTATAACTGATTTTTGCTGGTCTTAAATTATTGATCTGTTCAAGATACAGTGGAATCCCTCTATAGCATACTTTTATAACACATTTCCCTATATAACAACACTTTTCCAAATCCCCAATTATATTTATTCTATATTGTTTGTACTGTATATAGCAAATTTCTGTTATTACATTTATATTTTGTTGATCCGGACCAAGTTGTTATAATGGGATTCCACTGTATAGTGATGTTTGCTGGCCCAGCATTTTGTTGTTGATCTGTTTATGATATTATACAAGTTAGGAGTAATGTCCAAATTCTGTCTACTGGTTCAGCAGTGCTGAGTAGTTTTATGCATGCTGCCTGAATGTGATTTTTAAATGAAAGAGTTGGCACAGAAATGTACAGTTTGATCTATCAATGCTGAAAAGCATTTATTGCTGGCGCAGCAGTATATAACTTGACTGTAAGATCAATGCTGATTGCTGGCGCAGCAGTATATAACTTGACTGTAAGATCACTGTAAGATCAATGCTGATTGCTGGCGCAGCTGTATAGAACTGTTGACTGTAAGATCACTTATTATTAAAATTATTAATCTTCTAATGATGCACTCACAAGAAAAACCAAATGTTGTAAATTAGAGCATATTTATTGAATTCTTGTCTTTATTTCTGTACAAGACTTCTCCAGCCCGGATCAAATTCTCATTTTTTAAATGATGGTTTTATTTCTTCTTGTTGTGTTCTTGATAAAGACCTTTTGTTCAAAACATCCATTTGTGTGTTTTTCTCTATTGTAATAGTTTGTGTACTAGGTCCACTGTTGTAAATTTAAGTGCTAGTGGTTCTCCACCACCTTGAATACAAGGTTGGTTGGTCTTCACTCTGCTTGTCATCAATTTCCTACAGAATCTGTTTCACAATAGCAGCATCTTCCCAAATGAGTCTCCCACCAACACTGCAGTTACATTTGACAATATACCAGTGATTTGCACAACTTCATCTCAATTTCATGTAATCAAATTTCAACTGTCCAGAACCAACTTTGACATTAGTAGCATAATGTTGCCATCAAAATAGCAGTATTTATGATTTCTTGATTTTCATCTTGATGTTTACATCTGGCTATGTGGTGCTAATCAGTGAAAACTTTCTTCTCTAAGCTATTCTAGACTAGAGGTGGAAATCCATAGACTAGAGGTGGAAATCCATAGACTAGAGGTGGAAATCCATAGACTAGAGGTGGAAATCCATAGACTAGAGGTGGAAATCCATAGACTAGAGGTGGAAATCCATAGACTAGAGGTGGAAATCCATAGACTAGAGGTGGAAATCCATAGACTAGAGGTGGAAATCCATAGACTAGAGGTGGAAATCCATAGACTAAGAGGTGGAAATCCATAGACTAAGAGGTGGAAATCCATAGACTAGAGGTGGAAATCCATAGACTAGAGGTGGAAATCCGTTCACTGGACATGGGCATCCATTTTGGGTTATTGGATCGGACTGAGTTTTTGTCATCTGGTATAGGGGAACAACATATTGCTTGTATTTAGTCTATAGTGTATCGCAACATTTTTTTTGCCATGTCCTACCAAGTCTTTCAAAAATTCTGATAAACCTCCCCCCCAATGTAACATGTACATATTATTTAATATTCAAAATTTGAATTATTCCTTAAATGAAGCCTAATTACAACCTCTTCGAATCCCCCCGGACTATCGAATTGCCCCCTTATGGGACGTAGGCCCCACGTTGGGGAAACACTGGTCTAGTCCTTTAGAGCTGCAAGTACAGTGGCATCCCTTATAGAGCATTTCTTTTTAAGAACAATCTATATTAAACACTTTCCAAAACCCACAATTAATTTATTCCTTAACGTATGTAACTGTATATAGCTAATCTTGGTTATACATATATACAGTGAAATCCTGTGATAACAACTTAATTCGGACCAACAAAATACTGTATATATTTTTTTTTTAGCTCTGGGCCAGCACATATGATGTGGCTAGATCAGCCTTGCAGGCCAGAAAATAATGGTTTGATCAGCGCTGTTCTAGACCTACCATCTTCTCTTTCTCTGTTAATTCCATGCCTTGTGACACTCTTCCTCAGAATATGCCCAATCCATAATTTGTTTCTTCCTCCGTGTCTATGGCTTGATTGAAAAACATGGGAGTGAAGCGTGAGGTCGCAAACGACATGTTGGAATAAAAACCGCTGAAGATGGATGTATTGAACCATTAGTGCAAATAAAACAGCAACAGTATTTTCATTCTTTGGATTACATCCTGCTGTAAAAGAAACCCAGCAGGACTTTGGGAATGAACGCTAGTGAAGAATAGGAAGAATCTGGAGTGCCATGATGACCAGTCAATCTCTTTCCTGAACATAATTAGTAGAGAAACAGAATCCTCCTCTGTTCTCATCCATACTTCTTCATTGTGTTGTTTGATCTTATTGCATATTATAAATTGTTGTCAAAACAGTTCGCCACAAATATTTGTAATATACTGGTATCTTGGGTTTCATCCTCCAGTAACTTGTATAACTACAGATGTGATCTTACTCTGGAGAAATTAAGCTTTTTATATTGCATGAAATTTAGCTTTTTATATTGCATGAATCAGCAGTAACTGATTGGTATAACCGGTAGTTGTGGGTATACATGGGAACTATCAGCATGCCTAAGCCACCACTATTATAGACAGAGCACCCATATGTCTGAAAGGAGTGTGGTTTGTTAACTACTTGCATGTCAAGCCTGTTTTCAATTGAAGTCTGATTGTATTCATTAAACATGTCTTTTTAAAAATTATTGTATTATTTATTCAAATAAATAAGCTCATGTTTTCAGCTGTGCAGTTGAGCTAATAAAACAGCCACTTGACATAACCTACTGTGCAGTTAAACTTATAAAACTACTGAACATAACCTGTTGTGAAGTTGAACTGAGAAACAGCCACTGAACATAACCTGTTGTGCAGTTGAACTGAGAAACAGCCACTGAACATAACCTGTTGTGACGTTAAACTGAGAAACAGCCACTGAACATAACCTGTTGTGACGTTAAACTGAGAAACAGCCACTGAACATAACCTGTTGCGCAGTTGAACTGAGAAACAGCCACTGAACATAACCTGTTGTGCAGTTGAACTGAGAAACAGCCACTGAACATAACCTGTTGTGCAGTTGAACTGAGAAACAGCCACTGAACATAACCTGTTGCGCAGTTGAACTGAGAAACAGCCACTGAACATAACCTGTTGTGCAGTTGAACTGAGAAACAGCCACTGAACATAACCTGTTGTGCAGTTGAACTGAGAAACAGCCACTGAACATAACCTGTTGCGCAGTTGAACTGAGAAACAGCCACTGAACATAACCTGTTGTGCAGTTGAACTGAGAAACAGCCACTGAACATAACCTGTTGTGCAGTTGAACTGAGAAACAGCCACTGAACATAACCTGTTGTGAAGTTAAACTGAGAAACAGCCACTGAACATAACCTGTTGTGCAGTTGAACTTATAAAACAGCCACTGAACATAATCAGCTTTGCAGGTCTATTGTATTTTCTCTGCTTATCCTGTAAGGCAGGATTGAATGAGTATTGGTTTTCGAGCTATTGCACGTTTGGTCGCTTGATATACAGTAATACTGTGCTGTGTCAGAATTTTGGTAACTCCTTCAATCCGCCATCTTCTTGATCTTCCTGTATCTTGTTTCGATTTTCATGTATGCTCTTGCTGCTGGTCAGTATAGGTTCAGTTTCATTAAGTGGTTGAACCATGACAGATATTTTTCTATATATTTGACCACATATATTGTTCCGTTCTTGTAATCTCATTTTTCATGATCTCTTGTTGTTCGCTGCTTTTCTTAGGCATCTCAATTCACACCTAAGATTTCTCTTTTGTTCTTTAGTTAATGTCCATGTCTTGAAAACGTTTTTTCATTACCAGTTTTTCCATTGTCCTGGGAGCAGAAATGAGACAGTCAAGGACGAGTGTATCTAAATCACTGGAAGAAGAGTGACCAACGAGTTGAGAAAGTGGTTATTAATGAGAAATCAAGGACTAGGAGATTCGAGCTACAGATTGCGACCTGAGCTGTCACAGAGTTCCAAGCACCAAGTTGAACATGCAGAGTTATTGCTTCAAAATTCGTCAGTTACAATATACAAGCTCAGAGAATCATCTAAAACAAAAGGTCATAGTGAACTCCCTGATTTGTGTATCACTGTTATTTTAAATGGTTCTTCTGAATTTCTTCTCTTGGAGTCTTGGGATAATTTCCCAGGTGGTTAATGATAACTCGGTTCTTATCTTGTTCGTTATTTAGCTTTGACCGCATATTGATTGTGCCACTTAATAATTAATCTCTGTTAGTCCGCCTGACTAAATGTAGTGGAATCCTCAACTCAGGTCTTTCACTGGGTTGCTTGTTATCCTAGAAACTCAATATCCAGTATTGTTCCAAGCAAAGTTCCTGACTCAGACTTCTGTAGAGGTTTCTTGTGTTCTGATCGCCAGACAGTATTCTCATGGAGACTAACTCCACACATCCAACTTGGACCTTGCTTGGAACTCTGCAATTAATTAATTATTTAATTTAAATTAGACTAATTAGGTAGCAATATGTAGCTCGAATCTCCTGGTCCGTAATAATTTCTCAATTACCAATTTCAACTCATTGGCCAATCTCCTTCCTAGGATTTAGATAACACCCGTCACTCATTCTTGACTCCACCTTCCCATTTCTGCTCCCAGGACAATTTTCCACAAGCTTGCCTTTCTGAATCTTCATCAATAAGGTGCAGAAATCAATTCACCTTCCCAGTCAATTATCTAGTCCTTTATCTGGCAAGGGCTGTCCTGTTCCTGTTTTATTCACACACATGTTACAACCTCACTTGGAAATTGCTTGTTACTCCACACAAAATGAACTATAAGAAATGATGAACAGAACATGTCAGAAGGCTGTGGACAAACAAATGATGGACAGAACATGTCAGAAGGCTGTGGACAAACAAATGATGGACAGAACATGTCAGAAGGCTGTGGACAAACAAATGCCACATGATACTGGAATTAAATATCAAGTCTTCTCTGGCTTATCTCCCCTGTTGTAGCCGACAGCATGTATGCTTCATGTGGCTGAGGGTACCAAGTTCAATTCCCACTGCATGTAATTTTACATCTGGAACACTCAGAAATCAGTTGCAACAGAAGTGCACAAAACTGCCATTGTGTAATGGAACACTTTCATTGATATTGTCTAGGTAAAGAATGGTTATATTGTGTAACAGTGAATGATGGTTAATAGTATCCACACTTGACATTAAGTATAGGGATGGGAGCCTCAGTGTTCTTCATTTATAGCTCCTGTTGTAGGTTTAAAGCAGTGTTTATGCACCATCGTCTTGCACAGCCTATCACGTTTTTCACATCTTTCTTTGCCGAATAATTCATATCAGAATGGAACACATATTATTCAGTAATACTGGGTTTTTCCTCTATTGATAATGAGACAAAAAACATTTCCAAATTCCTAATTTGACAAAAACAACACTCATCCATTCATAATTTGTCAAAAAACTATTCTGTTCATAATTTGACAAAATCACACATTTATTCATAATTTTTAATTTCGAGTTCACTTTCAAGTTCAGCTAAAAAAACATGTTTTACCAATTTATTTGTGTTGATCCCATGAATTACTAGCGATGATTTTTGTTTCCTATGTGAAATGGGTGGTTTCTCTAGGGCTCTCAATGATCAAGTGTTATGCAACGCTACTTAGTGGTGGTCTTATGTGTTCATGTATGTTCTACCATCTTGTATGCAGTGCAGATATTAACCTTCACCGCGCCTATATTAACACCGGTCAGCCACACAAAAATGGCGTCTCACGCCGTTGGCGACACGCCCCATCTGACGAGATATCGTGAGATTTACACGTACCACAGTCCGTACACATAGCTGCGGACATGCGCAATCGAAGCCGGTATATCCCCCACTTCCGAAATGATCATTGTTGAGAATGGCTAGCTATTCGTACACGTTTAAGAGCAATTAATCTGACCACATCTGCACACCGGTACGATGTTATGATGGTGGATCGGTTTTATAGACCTTTATTTCATCGTATTTTGAATAAAATAACATTGAATCGTGGCTTGAATCATGAATTATTAGGTTATTTAGTTTCACAGCAGTGAATATACAGAATGCCGTGTTGGTTTGGGGACTTGTACGTTTGATATCGAATATGTTGAAGTGGCACCAAATATTCCTCTAGACCTAAGCTCAAAGAACGATTTTACTGCAAATCTACATGTTTTATACAGTTCCCCCGGCTATATTTTGATAATTTCGCAGTGAAAGAACATAAATACAACAGATTTGCATGATTTAGTTTACATTGTTGCCAAGAAATTCGATAAGTAAGGTAAGTTATTTATTTTTTTTCCTCTTTATTTGTTATAAAATATGTTTTTTGTGAAAAACGTCTTTACCACTTTCTCATACGTCTGGTATCACACACACACGTACATAAATTACACCAATATATGCATAATTCAATTCTTTATTTATATGTGCAAATATTATTTAAATATCTCTAACAACCAAAAAATTATCACATTTTCAAAACAGTCACCATCAATAACGCAAATTTTCAAAAAAGAATCCGGTGGCAGGGAGACGTTTCGTATTTTTTAATCTGGCTTGCTAAAGGTTATAATACATGAACACCTGCATCCATTTGTGGTGACAGTGAAATCTCGTTATAACAACTTGGTCTGGACCAACAAAATATGCATGTAATAACAGAAATTCACTATATAAAGTACACAATAGAGAATACATATGATTGGGGATTTTGAAAAGTGTTGTTATATAGGGATGTTTGTTATAAAAGAATGTGTTATAGGGGAATTCTACTGTATTGGTGTTGACCACAACGTCTATATGGTTTCAATATGGATTAATAAAACAACAATAGTCAATGGATAGTTTGTGTGTGGGATTTTTTAATAACATGTCAAGATTTGGACAATGGCAAACATTTTTTCACAACAAATATGAACCACCTAACTATTAAGTAGAAATATAATTTATTCACTTGAGAACTTTACTAGAATCAGGAATGGGCTTCAAATAATGACAATATCTTCCATTTTTGTTTGCAGACCAGATAGAATTACAACATTATCATATCGGTTCATTATGGAATGATGTGTCCGTGCATTCCAACTTTTTAATATTAGGCTTGATTTTATATAACTTCCTTGCAGCATAAAAAAAAAAGTGCAGCGTTTGCTACCGATTATTTGGTCAGCATACAACACACTGAGATCCCCCCCAATGGTCTTCTAAGGGAGAGCAAGCCCTCTCAGTACGTTGCATGCAGATCGACGGATGCTGCATTATATGCGTCTTTAGTGAAAGTTTACTTTGTTTAATAATGTACGGTTTTGGTTTCGTGGACACATCATTCTGTAATGAACCGTTTGTTTTCATACCGGATACACTGCCAGACTTATAACATTGTCAGATCTTCCCTGTTTGTTTTCATACTGGATACATTGTCAGATCTTCCCTGTTTTCATACTGGATACATTGTCAGACTTATAACTGTCAGATCTTCCATTTGTTATCCTACCAGATACATTGTCAGACTTATAACATTGTCAGATCTTCCCTGTTTGTTTTCATACCAGATACATTGTCAGATCTTCCCTGTTTGTTTTCATACCAGATACATTGTCAGATCTTCCCTGTTTGTTTTCATACCAGATACATTGTCAGATCTTCCCTGTTTGTTTTCATACCGGATACATTGTCAGACTTATAAAATTGTTAGATCTTCCGTTTGTTTTCATACCGTATACATTGTCATACTTATAACATTGTCAGATCTTCCATTTGTTTTCATACCAGATAGACTTACAACATTGTGGCGAATATGCTTCACCAAACACCAAGTGTTGAACATACATATGACAATACATATTTTGTGGTTATGTTGCTCTGTTAATATTGAACTGACCACGTGTCAATGGCTAACTGTATGGATATGGCAACTAACCATGTGTCAACGGCTAACTGTATGGATATGGCATCTTTCAATTACATCTGTTCTTGTTGATTGAACACAGTCCATAATGTCAACAAGAAACATGGACTAGAGAAATAAAAACAATAATAACTGGTTTGTAATCGTCACAATTGGTCTAGCTTTTCATGACCTTTCAGCTGGTTTATAAATGGTTACACCTGAACTGTAGTAGACCTGAAGGAAATCACACGAGAAGTGAGCATCTCAAGAAAGGTAGTAATGTATCATAGTGGAATCCCTCTAGTATCATAGTGGAATCCCTCTAGTATCATAGTGGAATCCCTCTAGTATCATAGTGGAATCCCTCTAGTATCATAGTGGAATCCCTCTAGAGTTCATTCTTCTATAACAAATTTCCCTATATAACAACAATTTTCAAAATCCCCAATTATATTTATTCTTTATTGTTTGTACTGTATATATATATATATATATATATATATATATATATATATATATATATATATATATATATATATATATATATATATATATATATATATATATATATATATATAGCTACTTTCTGTCATTACATACATATTTTGTCGGTTAGGATCAAATTATTATAACGGGATTCCACTGTACCTTACCAGGAAATGAAAAGGCAGATATACTAGCAAAAAAGATGGAGCAACACAGGAACAAAAGACAAGAAATGACCTACCAGGAAAAGAGGACCCTCATCAAAACTATTAGGAAAGTCAACCACACAAAAGACAACTATCACTGTCTCGACAGAGCTGAGCAAGTTATTATCTTCTGCATCAGGACAGGAGACTACAGACCAAACACCCACTTAGATAAAACTGGTTTTATCACCTCGGTGTTCATATAGGCAGGCAGCACAGACAGCGGAACATATCCTGCAAGACTGCATTACACTAAACAAGTTGAAGGATGAGCAGTGGTCCACAGAGACAGACATTCACAGGAAGCTTTATGGGAGTCTTGAGCTGTCAAGATTGATCAAGAAAACCGGACTTGCTGCATAGACATGTTAAACTGTGAACAAGAAGAAGAAATGTAGTCACAAGTGATTTGGCAATGATTACAACTGGTGTATAAATAGTTACAATTGGTCTGCAACTAGTGGTTTCATAACCGGTAAGTAAATGGTTAAAACTGGTACGTAGATTATTTTCAAAAAAATGGTTTGTAAATGGTTAAAACTTTTGTAAATGGTTAAAACTTTTTGTAAAATAGTCAAAATTGGTCTTTAAGTCACAACTGGCTTGTAAACATTCATAACAAATCTATATCTAGCCATGACCAATATTCCCCCTAACATGCTCTGCTGCGTACATGATTAAAACGTACCGCTCACGAAATGTATCACCAGCACACAAAAAGTATGAGTGAATGTCTTCTTTTAAACAAAAATATGTAGTAGAAACCTTCACAAAGAAATAATCACAGTTCCAATTTTCTCACATGAGAAAAGAATTACAGGGAATATTGGCTATGACTGGCCGGCCACAATCCAGTCTGTAAATATGGGGAATATTGTTCATAACTGGCCGGCCACTACCAGTCTGTAAATTCAGGGAACATTATTCATGACTGGGTTGTCACGACTAGTCTTTAATTACACCTAAATAGTAGATATGCAGTGTGTAAATGGTTACATCTAGCTGTAGTCACAACCAATCCTTTAAATGGTTACATCTGGCTGTAGTCACAAATGAACTTTAAATGGTTACATCTGGCTGTAGTCACAACCGATCTTTAAATGGTTACATCTGGCTGTAGTCACAACCGATCTTTAAATGGTTACATCTGGCTGTAGTCACAACCGATCTTTAAATGGTTACATCTGGCTGTAGTCACAACCGATCTTTAAATGGTTACATCTGGCTGTAGTCACAACCGATCTTTAAATGGTTACATCTGGCTGTAGTCACAACCGATCTTTAAATGGTTACATCTGGCTGTAGTCACAACCGATCTTTAAATGGTTACATCTGGCTGTAGTCACAACCGATCTTTAAATGGTTAAATCTGGCTGTAGTCACAACTGATCTTTAAATGGTTACATCTGGCTGTAGTCACAACTGAACTTTAAATGGTTACATCTGGCTGTAGTCACAACCGATCTTTAAATGGTTACATCTGGCTGTAGCCACAACCAATCTTTAAATGGTTACATCTGGCTGTAGTCACAACCGATCTTTAAATGGTTAAATCCAGAATGTAGTCACAATTGGTCTTTGTCACAGCTAAGAGCGTGTATATGAATATGTTAAACTTATGAAATACATATTTAGAATTTTCTTCAGTGATCCAGTGGCTTCTGCCCAATGCCATAAAGTTATATCTGCAGGTGATCGTTACCAGTGTGTACATAACTGCCACTCCAGAGTGTGCTATGGTTGTAGTCTGTTTATGTGTTTACATAACTGACACTCCAGAGTGTACTATGATTGCAGTCTGTTATGTGTTTACATAACTGACATCCTGGTTGCAGTCTGTTTATGTGTTTATATAACTGACACTCCAGAGTGTACTATGGTTGTAGTCTGTTTATGTGTTTACATAACTGACACTCCAGAGTGTACTATGATTGCAGTCTGTTATGTGTTTACATAACTGACATCCTGGTTGCAGTCTGTTTATGTGTTTATATAACTGACACTCCAGAGTGTACTATGGTTGCAGTCTGTTTATGTGTTTACATAACTGACACTAAAGAGTGTAATATGGTTGCAGTCTGTTTATGTGTCTACATAACTGACACTCCAGAGTGTACTATGGTTGCAGTCTGTTATGTGTTTACATAGCTTATATTCCGGAGTGTACTATGGTTGCAGTCTGTGTTTACATAGCTGATACTGCAGTGTGTCGTGGTTGCAGTCTGTGTTTACATAGCTGATACTGGAGTGTGTTGTGTTTGCAGTCTGTTTATAAAGTCATATGTGCTGATCGTGAAGTTGGAAAATAGTATTTTGATCTCTCCTGCAAGATGGCTGATAATATCATTCAGGTTTTGATTGGCCATATGTCTAAGCATCTCCTCTTCTTCATTCATTCTCAAACTCCTGCACATTAATGGGATGTAGTCCAGAGAATGGAATGCACTGTGTCATGATTTACAGCATCAGAATGATATCTATGTCTTTGGACCTGACAAATTCAACTTGAGCATGGCTGAAGTGTTGCTATTCTTTGCTTCCCTTTTGTTTCCCAGTAAAACTCATGTGAATCATCTTTGTAAAAAATAATCACTTGTCTTTTTTGTTCAGGCTTGCTGTAAACATTGTTCTCACTGCTTGAGTTCCGCCGAAGACGGATGTGTCGGGCCATTGGCGCAAATAAAACGGCGACACAACGCATTTCCATTCTCTGGACTACATCCTGCTGGAAATCTAGTAGGACCATGGTCCTGCTATAAGAGAATTCAGCAGGAGTTTGAGAATGAACGCTGAAGAAGAAGAAGACTGCTTGAGTGTTTTGTTCCAGGCTTGCTGTAAACAATGTTCTCACTGCTTGAGTTTTTTTGTTCAGGCTTGCTGTAAACACTGTTTGAGTTTTTTTGGGAGAGAAGTGTGTCATATTATGCAGAGTATGGCAGTATATCAGGTGGTGTTCCATTGTATCAACATGCCCGAATATCCACTTTCAAACCCATATAGCCTTGAAGTTTATGACATATTTCTATATTTTTTTTGGGTTGTATATATGGAACTTATTCTCCAGTTTTGGACAGTTATCTTGTTAAAAGACAGATAAAAGACCTCACTAAAAACCACCATTACATATCTGATATATAACCACATGACTATGCCAAAGCTAAAAGACTACTGTTAAATCTGATTTAACTACTAGACTATGTCAATGCTTGAAAAAACCACCATTATATCTGTGCTCTAATTACTTTACTATGTCAACACTGAAAAACCACCATTATATCTGAACCCTATCATTAAGTTTGGGTTGTCCATGTCTGAACACTACTAAAAAAAACTTGCTAAAAACCACCATTACAGCACTGATATAACCACTTGACTATGCCAATGTTAAAAAAACCACAATTACATTGATGATTTAACTACCGGTACTTAACTATGTAGGGGGCCGGTAGTGCAGTGGTTAGCACACTGGCTTCGCATGAGTGGTCCTGGGTTCATTCCCCAGTTGAAGCGGAAATGTTTTTCAGGCCGCAACGGCTCCTGGGTCGACACAGCCTTAAATGGGTACCGAATTAATCCGGGAAGTTAAAGACTGCGAGGGAGAGGAGATGGCTACCGCCCTCTTATATCAGAGCCACTGAAATGTGAAATCGCTAACATCTCACACCCTACGGCATTAATAAATGCTATAGGTAACTTTACTACTTACTTGACTATGTCAGTGCTGAAAAAAAAACCATCATTACATCAATAATTTAACCACTTGACTATGACAGTGCTAAAAATAAACTCATTACATCGCTAATCTAACCACTTGTCTATGGCAGCGCTTAAACTACATTAAAACTGTTTACAACCAAACAGTACAAATTCAACATTTAAACAAATCACAAAAGCAGAATGCAGACTTTCCTTGGTGACTTTGTGAAACTAAGTCAGGATGTTCTGGTGCTAAAATGTTTACAGCATTTGGTGATGTGCGGTTGTGATTGGCATACAGCAGAACCTTATAATATGAAATTTGAGACCCACTACATACAACTTGACATTCAATAAAATACATTCCATATAAAGAATTGGGTTCATATGGAACAAAATAATACTGGCCTATACATGCATATGAATCTGACATGCATTGGTTTCTGTAGAATGCATTAGTGAGAAAGCGTACAGAAGTAATAAGTTCCCGTGGAACTTTATTATTATATGGTTAATAATTAATTTCTTGCTGTATCTGTAGGACACAGAATGGTAGGTTTATTATTGTGAATGAATACACTTAATAATTTTAAACCTTTCAGCCCTGGCAGATCAGGAAAAACTCTGTGCTAAATTCCATGAGCAAGGGAAATATTGCCACAAAATTCAGAAGCGTTTGTGAAAGAAAATGTATTAAAAATACAATTTGCAATCAATTTTTATGATTCAAAGTCCAATTTACAGATAAATGGAATAAGTACTGATCTGTGAACATATCTTTGTGAATATCATGTAAAATAAGTTCACTTGCTACGTAAACATGCGAGAGGAAAAAAAATTAGCACCAGTTTCATTTACTTGTGTCAAAATGTTTACTGATAAATGTTCAAACGAAAAGCTACAAAGCAGTCTCCCTTATACAGCATGATATCTTAGTCCATTTTAATCTGTTTGTCTGATTATCCAGCATACACCTACAATTTATAGAGATACAGAATGAAAATCCGCAGAACACAACATTTGTATTCCCCAGGAATTGTTTTTCATATAGGTCTACTGTCTGAATTGGAGTCTGCCTGTAAAATCTTTCATAGCTTCATCAATGCAAATATTCTGTTCATGCATCATTAGCTCTCTGGACTTAGATCAAACCTTAAAAATGACATCTAGTCCTCATGGCATGAATTTGGAGTTATCATTGAGATGAAAATATTTGTTTATACTTTCAAATATATTTCCAGACAATACACTTGACACTACAGTCACATTCAGCAGTTCACAGGTAGACCACATCATTCTGTGACTGTTAAACTGCAAACATGTAGGCATAGTTCACCAGTAGACCACATCATTCTGTGATTGTTAGACTGCAAACATGTAGGCATAGTTCACCAGTATACCACATCATTCTGTGACTGTTAGACTGCAAACATGTAGGCATAGTTCACCAGTATACCACATCATTCTGTGACTGTTAGACTGCAAACATGTAGGCATAGTTCACCAGTAGACCACATCATTCTGTGATTGTTAGACTGCAAACATGTAGGCATAGTTCACCAGTATACCACATCATTCTGTGACTGTTAGACTGCAAACATGTAGGCATAGTTCACCAGTAGAACACATCATTCTGTGATTGTTGAACTGCAACCATGTAGGCATAGTTCACATAAAGAAAACCCTTGATATATTATCTAGTGAAAAAGGTTCCCAAACAAAATCTAATTTTTCTGAAAATTTTGATACCAGCATACATTGTTGGTTTGTTCTGCTTGTACCTCAAAGATCGACTCATGTAGAAATATTGAAAGAGAGGCCTAATAAAAAGGCAGGGTAATCTGCATCAGCCGTTTGCAGGACCCAATTTCTCATGAAATTGATCAATATTGATGTAGATCAGCTACATTGACTGTTCTCAATTATTACAAGGTCTAGGATCTGGTGATTGGGGGGAGAACAAATTTCAGATTAGGCTAATTTAAACTTCTAAATACTGAACTAATTCCCCATCAAGATCTGATTACTTCATATTTTCTAAAATCCCATTGAAAAAATTGCTTATCAACATTATCTGAATCATAAGTAGGTCCATTTTGAAGAAACTTGAACAATAAATTTAAAAATTCACACACCTGTTAGCAACGATCGGAAAACTACATTGGAATCTGTCATTACCAGTAGTCATAGGAGGGCTAAATTTAGCATGTCTGGTCACATGGAAAAGTGAAGAAAAACAATCTAAAAGACCATTTGAAATTGGATGGAATTGGATTGAATGAGTTTAAAAAGTAAAACTATCACGCATATATCTTTCGTGCAAACAATTGCTAGCAGTTAGATGCAGTTTGTAATGAAGGGGTTAAAATTTGAATTAATTGATGTTTTTTATAATGTGCAGCAGAAAAGTCACAGAGAATAATGACACAATCATATTAAAAGTATGCATTTTTTGTCCCAACATAAAATAACAATGCATTCTATGGAAACCTGTTTACTAAATTAGATTGTGATGTTTTTTGCAGGCCAGTATTATTTTGTTCCACATGCACCAAAAAATTGATATTCCAGAATCAACGACGACATTCCACACCTAACTTGAGATCATGCACCCAATTTAATATAACACACACACAGCTTGACATCTCACACACAGATGACTTAGTATTTAAGTCAAGTATTGCCAATTTGTAAATCTGTGTCCCTAAACAAAAATGTCATAGAGGCACTATCTCCACACAAGCTTCTCCTAGATGTATCAATGAAGTATCCTAAATTTCATTCACATTTAAATGTCTTAATAACAATTTTGATTTATCTTGTGGCTTCTGACCCGGCCCATATGGCGAAATCCAATTATAACGAATTGGTCCAGAATGACAAAATATTGATGTCACAACAGAATTTCATTATAAACAGTTATATACAATGAATAAACTAATTAGAAATTTTGAAAAGTATTATTAAATAAGGAAATTTGTTACAAAAATATGCGCTATAATGAGATTCTTCAGTATCAACAAAATTACTGTTTCGTCATCACTTGGTACGGAAGTCATTCTCACCAGACAGGAAGCTGTTGGGGCACTAGTGAGAATAATTTCGACACCAGCTGATCTGCCCATTATAGACTTTACCTAACCCTTCTGAGTAGAAGTCCTTTCAAAGCATTACAAAATGCTGAGAGTTGGAGTCATATGGGTGTGAAATAATGCTCTGGAGAAACCTTCCCATTGCACAAAAGGACACTGTTGAAGTCAGATGTGCCAGGTCATAAGTGCAAATAGAATGGCGACAACACAGCCGTTCACTGGAATAATGAAATTCTAGTAAAACCATTGTCCTGCTAACAAAAAAAGTCCCACGGGAGTTTGATAACGAACGCAGAAAAAAATATACAAGAGCTACATTGCTTGTAATTCCTGAGGATTAAAACAAAACAAAAAAACATAGACTTGATGACTGCAGATGCCGCCATAAGTCATATGATTTTGGAGGTCATGGCAGCATCCAGAGAGATGGCTTGGCCGAGATCTTAAACCTATACCCAAGGATACTTTCACATTTATGAACAGGATCATGAAGACTGAAATTGGTCAGTATCGCAGGCAGTGGCTGGTGAAGCAAACAAGACCCAGTTGAATTTTGGTGCAAGAACATGCAATATCAATCCACTGTAATATAAACCTGTCAGGGCTGCATAACAGACTTGTTTGTATGTCGAAGCCGACGATGACCATTCAACTCACCTGGAATGATGATGTCTGTGGTGTGACGACTGTGACTAATGAGTCTTATGCGTGCCTGGAATTGTCTACCACACTCTTGAGTATGTGAGGGAGGAGCAGTCTGTGGGACATTGAGCAGCTCTTGCCTTTTTTTCTAGTGCGCTTTTATTGCGCAGCTTGATGTCTGAGGTTCTCTGCAGCTGCTGCACTATTTTTGATTCTGCGACGTTAGCGGATCTGTCTTGTGCAAGATTCTCTCATGAATTTGTGTCTCTTTTGAAGTGAGTCAACTGACTACATTGATACGTCATCTTCCAGTGATTTCTATCCTTAGCAATGTGGATGAGTGTGGACAAATTTTGATCTATCCAGTCTTTGATATTTTCTGCCCACGACTATCTCTTTCCTCCCCTGTTTCTTCCACCCTCAATTGTTAATCCTGCAATATTGTCATCATGTCAGATTATATGCAATATCGGAGACAATGCACATTCTGACAGGACTGCTGGCACTGTTACCATGGAAATTGAGTAAACGATGAACTGAACTGATATCAGTCTCAGTTGTCAAAAGGTGGGGTTTGATTACATATGGATTGATTGATGGTTCAATGTGGAGTGAGGACAATCTGTTGACTACACTGATGTGTAAATGCCCAAACAAGGAGTAAAGAATAGCAACACTGTTTACTTTTCATACATGTAGCAAGAGACAAAGGAGGTTTTGGAATTGGCTGTCCTACCTCATATAGGGTTAAAATAATATAGAAGCCATACTGAAGTTGGATGTGCCAGGCAGAAATGTGCATATATCGCAGCGAAGCTGCAAAACCATGACACAATGCATTGCCTTCTCTAGACTATATCCTGCCAATCTGCAGGAGTTTTAGAATGATCACAGAAGACACTTTTCATACTTAGTGAGGGAAAATCACCTCTCCAGCTTGTCAAAAAAATCATCAAAAGTTCTATGTATAGATCCTAGTGTATAACACAGAGAGATCACATTAACTTGAGTGGGTATAACACAGAGAGATCACATTAACTTGAGTGGGTATAACACAGAGAGATCACATTAACTTGAGTGGGTATAACACAGAGAGATCACATTAACTTGAGTGGGTATAACACAGAGAGACCACATTAACTTGAGTGGGTATAACACAGAGAGACCACATTAACTTGAGTGGGTATAACACAGAGAGATCACATTAACTTGAGTGGGTATAACACAGAGAGATCACATTAACTTGAGTGGGTATAACACAGAGAGATCACATTAACTTGAGTGGGTATGGAATGACAGAAGTTGAATAGCTTCACCCCCATCAAGGCCAGCACCGTGCAGTGGTGATGGGGCTTAGTTCAGCCATCAGAGGCTGGAAACTAAGACTGGTCGGGCAGTCCCATTCGAGCAGGACCATAGTCCTGCCCAAGTAAGCAGAGTGCTGAAGACGGAGGCATCCAGCCAAAAGGCGCACAGATAATCAGGATGCCACGCACAAAACACAATGGAAACATGTCTGTATCTATAAAAAGTTATGGTGCCTGCCTTGCGGCGGACGTTCAGGCAGGGACGGTGCCGGGCCCTATACCTCAAAAGGGCCCAACCTCAGTTACTGGAAGTCCTTCTCAATTGCCTCAAGGAGCTAGGAGGCAAGGGAATAGAGCTACTGGCGAAACAAACTTTAAACGACCATCAGAAAAAACAGATGATCAAGTCAAAAAGAAAGCCACAAACACCAACACAAGATGACTATCATATTATGAACAGACCAGAACAAGTTATAATTCTACGTCTCAGAACAGGACACAACCGACTCCTCAGTCACATGTATACAAAGTTCAAGATTGGCAACACGGCCATGTGTACATGTGGACAGGCAGCACAGAGTGCCAAACATATACTTCAAGAGTGCTCTGAGCATGAAACGCTGAGGCAGAAATATTGGCCAGAGGAAACAACACTGGAATTAAAGCTCTATGGGACACTGTATGAACTACAAAAGACAGTTTTATTAAGGAGACAGAATTACAGATATAGACATGGTTCAAGTGAACAAAAGAAGAAGAAGAATAGCTTCACATTCTTTGTGATAACGATAACAACTAACTCCTTTGTATTTTGTTACTTCTCACTGAAATTAGTTTTACTATTAGTTATATTAGTTACCAGTAACAATATTACATTATCATAGTTACTATCATGTCTTAGTTGTTACTGTGGCACTCTTGTGTCGGATATCCTCTGACAGTTCGGTTATTTATCTTTGCAATAGTCATATCTAACCTATAAATATATGAGCATCCTGTTTTTAAAATTATTATTCAAATAAGTTTTCATATTTTAAAAAAATGTAATAAAACCTATTTTCCACATTCTATACGGTAATATTCCTCATTTCATAAAAAAACTTGCATGAATATTTTTTCGATTTATTTCTTTTACGTTCTACAAACTCCCACTGGATCTTTCTTATACACGGACAATGATCCTCGTAGATTTACAGCAGGACACAGTCCAGGAAACGGTAAGTGTGTTGCAATTGTATTTTAGCTAATTGCCAGACACATCTGACTTGGGCGTGGTAAATAATACATTCAATGTTTGTACCACTTTTTACTGAATTTTGGACAGCTGTACCCATATCACTAGTAGGATAGCTATATGAGAGAATTGGTTCTAATACTGTACCACTGGATACCAACCTAAAATCAACCTTTTCGACGCTGTAGGTATCATTGAAGAGCGCAGTAGCCTAGTTGATAGTGAGCTCACTACCACCTGGTTACGGCGTGTCAGATTCGAAACCATGTCTGAATAAAAATAAATAATCTGGGTTGTGAATTATCGCATGACACAATTCCTCCTCCAGTTCACTCAGCTGTAAATGGGTACCTGGCGCATGAATTAGAGGAGGTAAGACAGCAAGGAAGGGAATTGGCCATCTCACCTAATAGTTGCTGCGACTTAGTACACGAAGAGTTGTCTTCCTCCTTGACAGCAGGTTACTGCCCATAGGACCTCCTTTAAGTATCATTATCAACATAGCCACAAATGTCTACTTTTCTGTGTTAAAATGAGTAATAATACAACATATCCAGTGTATTGCTTTTCAACAATTGTTACATTTTTGGGACACCATTCATACATCAATTTGTATTACCAGTGCAAAGTAAATGGCCAACCTCTTTGATAAATCCTAGGGTTCATTCCCACAATTCCCTGCTACCTCTGAATAACGCCCATGATTTCTTTGTTTGTTGACAGCAGATCGTCCAGCAATCTGCCACCTCCAGAGGGAGTGGCGCTTGTGTAGGTTTTCAAGCTTTGACTGTGAGTCTGCATCTGTGTCAACAACTCTCGAGCCTGAAACTTGGCATGAGGTGGCAGCGCATCTATGTAACGTGAGCATAAGTCATAAAAGGCTAGAACTTCTTCTGAGAGAAGCATAAAATTTGTACTGGATTTGTTCCCCGCCTGCGCCAGTTTGTCAATACATGATTTTAATCTGTCTGAAGCTGTTCTGATGGAGTCAAAATTCACGGGATCTGTAGAACCTTGTGAGGAAATGTCACATTCGACAGCATCTGATAGCGATTGGTTAGATATAAGTTTGCCACCAATAGACGAGGAATCTAAACCTAGGTTAAAGTCAGGACCGCCAGATAAGATTTTCATATCTAATGAACTATATGCTGCAGTTTCACCTTGATACATCTGTGTAGGTTCTGTAGATATAGGTATACTTCTATCTGTGCTAGCTTGATCTATATATGTCTCTCGTAATATCGTAGTCTGCTGGTAGTTTTGGTCTAAGTTTGAGTTGAGATTCACTGATGGTTTTGTGTATATTTTGAAGGAACTAACATTTTGAGATGAAGTATCCTGGTTGTTATCATTGTTGGGCTTGTGTCCCAGAGTCCATGTTGGAGGTCTGTAGGATTCACTGCTGTTCAGGCTAGAGCTATCAGTTGATTGAATATGAGAGGGTACAGTTGCCAGAGGGGTCCGTCCAGGAAATTGATCTTGTGAAGTGATCACATCTGCATACTGACGAGATAACCTTGGACTTGGTTTCGGTTTGTTATCTGTGGGGTCTGAGAAGTGGGATGTGTTGTGGGGGGCAGAGTGTGGAGGAGGAGGTTGAGGTGAGGAGTGGTCTATCTGGTATGGTAGTGGGTCTGTGTCAGAGCGGTGGACATGAGCTTGCTGACGATTGGATGAGGTCAATGACATTACCATTTGGTCAGAAGATGCGATGAGCTCTGATGAAGAGATGGAGGGTTTTGAGGAGGGGTCTGATATGTGCCTCTGTAAAAGACCCGAAAGCTGTGACTTGAGGCTGCTCGTGACTTGTGGAACGAGCAGTGGATGTGGACAGGGCATGGATGCACTGTCACCAAGGCCATGTTGGGAATGAGACTTAACAAAAGCAGATGGCTTCAAATTAGGTTCTTGCTTAATTCCTGGATCAGAATCTTCACTTATTCCCTCAACAGCCCCTGCATGTCCTCTAACACCTGACTCTATGAAGTAACCACCCTCTAAGACACTAGTACAATCGGTACCAGAGTCCTTATCATCTAACAAAGGCATTTCCCGCCGCTGACTCTCATGTTCCCTTTCCAATGATTCTAAGTATGCCCCAATCCGAACTCCTTTGGGGATGGTTCCATATCTGTTGATTGCTTTCGTAACATTAATGACATCTAATTTTCCTACTCTAGGCTCTTTATCCAGTTCATCTTCATCCACATGATGGGACACCTCAGACACTTGTGGATGCTCTAACATCTTCTTGCGAGGCATCAAAGCAGATCTTTGCGGAGAAGACTGATCCTTCTTTAGATGCAACCCTGAGTCCTGGCTCAAGTCTTGTCTTTCACCTGACAGTGGTCCAAGACTTCTTGTGCTACTCCGTTCTGGAGCATGTTTGTCAAAGTTTCGGGCATTAGAATCTGAGATCAAATATTTTGAACGATCTATCTGTGCTGCCTTGAGATTATCCACTGATGTCTTGCTGGCTTTATCTTCTCTAATGAAGCTTGGAGAAGCTGCTTGTCCGTCTTGTCCTTTTAAAATTGAAGAGTTGTGAAGCGAGTAAGAGAAACCTCGGTTCAGAGATGAAGAAACAGATTCTCGTGTTTGAAACTCTGATCCAGGACCACTGTCAACAAATTCTCCATCTCCTGTAGATGAGTTTTCTAGTTTAGCCTTCTGCAGCCGTATGCGATTTTTCACTTCTAATTCATGAAATGTTCCTGAAGAATCGGCAGCTACATCCTTCACAGATGTTGTCCTCCGTGGTGGTAATGGCGCAGCCCTGCTTGGTTTTTTCCTGGATGACTTTCTGTCTAAAGCCTCATCAACCTTAATAAAGGCAGTTTCTGTGTCGTCTAGAGAAGAGATAACTCTTCTTTCAGTGGGTGGTGTCAGACCTGTGTTGAATCAAAGAACGAGTTAATTTTGTTATAAAATTAACAGTAGACGTAATTTTTAATAATTTTACTGTTGTTTTTAGTATGGTGAACTCTCACAGGGTAAAAAAAAGGCAGACCAGATTGCAATACAAAAATGTATGCTAAACATCGATGAATGGCTTTGCAATTACTTCTGACTACTCAGAAAAAAACCCTGAGAATTCAACATTGTGTAGAGTGGAAGCATGAAGGCTCAGAGACAAGTAGATATTATCTGAATCTATATCACCCAAAATCTGCCGAAGACGGATGTGCCGGGCCATTGGCACAAATAAAATGGTGACAAAATGCATTTCCATTTTCTGGATGACCCTGCTGGAAATCTAGTTGGACCATTAACACTTTCTACATCACTTCTTGCATCAGATTAATAAAAGCTAACTGCAAATAGAAAGGGAAAAGTTCCTAGGAAAGGGGAACTACAAGCTCTGTTAGCTCAAGATGAGTTACCTGTGCTCCTTATAGGCAGAGACCCATACCCAATCATGGACGTTCGGAAAAGCAAGAAGTCCTAACCCAACTCTAACGTCGAGCATTCCTAAACCGGAAATATGCTCGCGAAGAGAAAGGGATCCGTACACGATGGGCTTAGGTAGAAAAGGGACAACGATGGCAGCCCTGGCCCAACTCTACTGTCAAGATTTCCTATACTGGAAATACACTTGCAGAGAGAAAGGGTTCAGTACCTGATGGGCTCAGGCACAAAAGGGACAACGATATTAGCCCTGGCCCAATTTTACTGTCAAGCTTTCCTATACCAGAAACACACTTGCAGAGAGATAGGGTTCAGTACCTGATGGGCTCAGGCGCTATTGAGACAAGGTCGCTCAGCTCTAGAACGCCTTGCTCTCAAACGCATGGTGTGAGACTCGAACTTGGAGTTCACAATGTCTGAACAACGCCTTGGGTAGGAGGGCGAACTAGCCATGGTCCAACTCTTCAGGCGAGTTCTTCCTCATACGGAACCAGGCTAGCGGATGAGAAACGGTTCAGTACCCGATGGACACAGGCAGAGTACGTCCAATTGCACAAGATGGGTTCATAGATGGTGGAAAACCTTGTACAAGATAGACGCGCTCGACAAGCGTCTTGGCGAAGAGGCACTACACACCAGCGTGCCCGGCGACAGATACACAGGCTGTCACGGACTAGGGACCAAACCCAAAATAAAGGAATGATGAAAACGGATGTGCTGGACCTCGGACGTCCTGACCACAAGTGGCCAACCGGGGCGCAAATAATCACAGTTTTACTGTGGAACTTGCAGCTCAACGTACTTCACGCTCCCCAGCGTAAATCACACGAAATATTCATTGTGGTTATTTGAGAGCGAACGCTGAAGAAGTTGGAACAAGCGAGGCTCCAATCCCTGTTCTTAATGGCAAGTGAGGATACTAACAGCCATTTTTTAACATGGGAAAAGACAATCATTTGTTGCAAAAGAGCATGTCACTGATTTCAGGAATTTATCATTGCGTTGACAAAGAACTACTGGCAATAATAATCATGAAAACTAACCTGCGCCACTCCGGATATCATTTAAGAAATCAGATGTCTCCATGCCTCGGTTTTTCTTGGACATTAAGGCAGGTGGTTTTTTATCAGTCTTCTCAAGCTCTTTTTCCACTTCTGCAGGGAAAAAAAATGCAATCTTAGTTTACTCTGCATAAAATTATAAGAATTCATATTATTGCCTATGCCTTACCGGACTTGAAAGGGGGGGGGGGGCAATAATAGCAACTTTATTTACATTCCATGCATGTCATAAGAAGTGACTAAAGAGGTTATGGGGTGGAGATAGCTGTCTCATCCCATACAGGATCAAAGTGACCCAGAAGCATGCTGAAGTCAGATGTGTCTGGCCAAAAAGGCACAGATACAGCAGCAAATTTGTGAACCACGACAACACATTCCGTTCTCCGGATTTCATTCTGCTAATCTGTAAACTTTTGAGAACAAATGCAGAAGATGGAATGGGACAGCCAACTCCATAGCACAACTTCCAATGCTGCTATATTTTGGTCTCATTTCGAGTCCCGGAAACATAATGGAGACGATATAATATGCATGATAGAGGATATGCATGTATATATATATATATATAAAAGAAAAACTGAAGTAATGATAATGTCAAAGAATATACGTCCTCCAGAATAAATGAAAAAGTTGATCTCCTGGCAAGAAAAGGGGGATCACTAGAACAAATAGACAGTGATAATATGTACTATGATAAAAGTAGAATATAAGAAAAAGTAAGCAGATGCACCCAGCTGCAGAACCAAATGACCCCTTCCATCAAATGCCACACAAGGAACAAACCATTATCTTCAGACTATGAACTTCCGCCAAAGACGGATGTATCGGGCCATTGGCGCAAATAAAACGGCAACACAACGCATTTCAATTTTCTGGACTACATCCTACTGGAAATCTAGCAGGACCATGGTCCTGCTATAAGGGAGATCCAGCGGGAGTTTGAGAATGTACGTAGAAGAAGAAGAAGAGACTACGAACTGGTCACAACACAACAGACTGAGAAGTCACATGTTCCGAAAGCTGGAGATTGGCGAGACAGATCTGTGCAGCTGTGGACTGAGCTAGAGACTGCAGAACACATTCTTCGTGCCTGTCAACTCTACCAAGAAGAGAGGGAGAAAATATGGCCTACTGAGACGGCACTACGCCAGACTTGAGGGGTTCCATGGATGACTTGAAGCGAATCACACAATTCATTGAAGCTATTGGTGCTGTAACCTGATATCTCACTGAAGAACGATGAATACGAATAATGCAACATCAAAGTAGATGGGTCAGTCTGAATCAAGTCAAAATATTCAAATATTTAGATACATAATAACATAAGATGGAAGATTTATTAAAGAAGTCAAATGTAGAATTGCCCAGGCAAAGGTAACATTTCACAAGATGAAGACTATCTTATGTGTATATCTTCATCAATTGAGGTCAGAAAGAGAGTTCTTAGAAGTATTATAGAACCAATCCAATTCTGATGTATGGAAGTGTATCTTGGACAATTAGCAGAATATTGAAAAATTATATAGAGGCATCAGAGATGTGGTTTTATAGAAGTATGTTGAGATCACCATGGACAGATAAAAAGCATAATGCAGATATCATGAAAGAAATTAAATCAAAAAGAGAGCTACTCATTCGCTTCACGGAGAGAGGCAGTCCATATTTTTGGACACAACATGAGAAGAGGAAAGATGGAACACATTATGACAACAGGCAAGTTGAAGAGCAACAGAGGGCAGGGGAAAACCAAGAGAGAAGATGCTTGACAACCTGACATTGAAGAATATTTTAGGAAATGATTGACAGCACATCAAACAGAAGGTTGTGGAAAGACATGATAACCAATGGCACATGGCATGGACCATATAAAGATTTTCCCTTATCCCTCCGAGTAAGAGCCCTCTTCTCAAAGCAATGCAGACTATTAAGAGTTGGGCCTTGAATATGATGAAACACAACACTCTGGAGTACTCCATCTCCTCCTAGGGTGCCAAACAGAGGATGATGACTGAAAAATTCTTGTTTTCACAGGATTAGATGGTTGGTTGGGGTGCAAAGGGAATGCTATGCTCTAGGCGGACCCAGGGTTAGCAGATAACCAAGATCCCAAATGTACCTCCTCGCGGTGCACCCTGGTAACAGAAAACAGCAGCTCGAGCTGATTCTGGCCAAATCATTTGGGGATCGTGTCCGAGAATGTGGAGGAAGCAGATGGAAAGAGATTTGACTGCAAAAGAGACAGACAATATCTCCGACACCATTTGCATCACCACATACAGCGACACTGTCGACATACAGTGACGCCTGTTAGTCCAGTCAGAACATTGGAGAGACGGCCAATGTAAAAGACACGAAAAGGGGTTTGCATGGAGAGAAACAAATATATGTCATAATGAGTACAATGACACAATGAAAGGGCAGAACAGCGCCAGAGGGCAGCGCAAACTGCAAATGAAAAGTTCTTAGGAAAGGGGAACTATAAGCTCTGTTAGCTCGAGACGAGCTTCTAGTTACCTGTGATCCTTATAAGCAGAGACCCAGACCCAATTGTGGGCGCTCGGAAAAGAAAAATACCTAAACCAACTCTAATGTCGAGCCTTCCTATACCGGAAATATGCTCGCGAAGAGAAAGGGTTCCGAACCCAATGGGCTTAGGCAAGAAGGGGACAACGATAGCAGTCCTGGCCCAACTCTAATGTCAAGATTTCATATACCGGAAATACACTTGCAGAGAGAAAGGGTTCAGTACCTGATGGGCTCAGGCACAAAAAGGACAACGATTTAGCCCTAGCCCAACTCTATTGTCAAGCTTTCCTATACAGGAAATACGCTTGCAGAGAGAAAGGGTTCAGTACCTGATGGGCTCAGGCGCTATTGGGACAAGGCCGCTCAGCTCGAGAACGCCTTGCTCTCAAACGCGTGGTGTGAGACTCAAACTTGTACGAGGGGTTCACGATGTCTGTGAACAACGCCTCGGGTAGGAGGGCAAACGAGCCAGTGTCTAACTCTTCAGGCGAGTTCTTCCTCATTCGGAACCAGGCTCGCGGATGAGAAAAGGTTCAGTACCCGATGGACACAGGCAGAGTTCGTCCAATTGCACGAGATGGGTTTATAGACGGCGGGGCACCTCGTGCCAGATAGACGCGCTCGACAAGCGTCTTGGCGAAGAGGCACTTCACACCAGCGTGTCCGGCGACAGATACACAGGATGTCACGGACTAGGGACCAAACCTGAAATAAAGGAATGATGAAAACTGATGGGCGGGAACTCGGACGTCCTGACCACAAGTGGCCAACCGGGGTGCAAATAATCACAGTTTTACTGTGGAACTTGCAGCACAACGTACTTCACGCTCCCTGGCGAAAATCACACAAAATATTCGTTGTGGTTATTTGAGAGCGAACGATGAAGAAGAAGATGGTTGGTTGATGATCCAGTGGTCTATGGGCTCATGCCCTTTGACCCAATGTCATTGTGTGAAATAAGCATGTGTTTGTGAGCTATTGTTTTGTTCCATATAATGTGATCCATTTATCTGGCCTTGGAGGGAGAAGCATTTTCCAGACGTCATCCAGTGCTGGACATTCAAAACGGTGGTGTACAAC
This sequence comes from Meghimatium bilineatum, assembly GCA_034231615.1. Taxonomy (NCBI): domain Eukaryota; kingdom Metazoa; phylum Mollusca; class Gastropoda; order Stylommatophora; family Philomycidae; genus Meghimatium; species Meghimatium bilineatum. The sequence continues at coordinate 7,008,281 of CM067321.1, forward strand.
AGTTTCATATGGATGAGTGCACATCAGGTACCCTGGAGCATGTTGTTGTTGCATTCTGTTCAGGTGATTGTTAAGTTGTACATATTGTGTGCGAAGTCAGAAAATAATACTCTGGCCTTTCCTTCCCAGGAGGTTGATGTCTTTAGGATTTGGGCTCGTATTTCATTTATAGATTTCCCTCCTGATGTTTCCCATGGCCCATCTGTTCATTCAGTTTTCTTTGATAAATGTATCAGATTATATACAAAGCAGTAACTCCCAAATACATTTGTATACCACAACATGGCACTTGGTCCACACAAAAAAAGACAATCATTGAAGAATTATGATAAGATGGTTGTTGTTGTTCTTCCATCACAAGTGATGATGACCATTTGTTGCATCCACTTTTGAAAATTCAATTTTAGTTATGTCCTTGATTATGAGTTCGTAGATGGCTAATGAGCCCTATTCGAGCTGTAAATGTCCTTAGACAGTTTGGACATGGAATAACGACTGTAGACGGATCTTGGTCTATCTGTGACTTTCTAGCTGCTCTCCGCTGTTGAGCTGCTGCATTTCTCTTCTTTTCACAAAATGATGCGCTCTTTTTAATTTTAGAACGCCATGTAGATCTATTTTGTGCAAGTTCTTCCCATGTATCGTGGTCTATTTCAAAGGCTTTCAGTGAGTTCTTTAACGTGTCCTTGTAGCGCTTCCTTTGGCCACCTTGAGATCGTATACCCTTCTCTAGCTCACCACAGAGAAGTATCGTTGGCAGACGATGGTCTGGCATACACACCAAATGACCTGCCCAACGAATCTGTGTCTGCATCAGGATCGTGTCAATGCTTGGGATACCAGCTCTATCAAGGACAGTGGTATCTGGAATCTTGTCTTGCCATCTGATGTTCATAACTTTTTTGAGAAGATGGTACCAAATATAACTCAAACCTAATGTTTCAAAAAGGTAATACAACATGCAGTCAATGACAATGTATCTACAAACTAAGCTGGTAATACCAGCTGCAGTCAATGACAATGTATCTACAAACTAAGCTGGTAATACCATTGACAATTAAGCTGAGAGTGTAAAGGCATTATCTTTCATTGTTGTCATCATTACCTTCTAGGCTAATTAATAATTTAGTTGCTTTGCTACACTCACATTTGAAATCATAATTACTCAATGTTTTCTGTTTAATAGTTAAACTGCGACCTACCATTTATGTCTTTAGAGATGACTAAGGAAGGTTGAGTTTTTTCTACAGAAGATGGTTGTGTCAGGCCATTGGTGCAAATAAAAAGGTGACAACACATTTCCATTCTCTGAACTACATTCTGCTGGAAATCTAGTAAGATAATTGTCCTGCTACAAGAGAGTTCCAGTGGAAGTTTGAGAATCAATGCTGAAGAAGATCTTGTTTAATACATCTTGCAGAAAATCAAACTTACCTAAAATTAAGTGCTGAAGTTAGGCATGTCTGGCCAAAAGGTGTAGATATCACAGCCATCCCTTCTCCACACTTTATCCTGTTTTATCCTCCTTTGCTCTCAATCTCAATTAACCAACATGAATTCTCATAAACCCGAGAGTTATGTCCAGTTAGTTTACAGCACATGTGCATATTTCGGCCAGCACATCCGATTTCAGCACATACATCCAGCTAATAAGCAGTACTTTGAGAACAAACACAGAAGGAGGGGAATCTAAATGACTTTATATATCAATCATCAATCTGTCAAAGACAAATATAAATAGAAATAACAATAATATTCAGCAGTAAATCTTAGTTATCTTTTTTTACCTTCATTAATACTGGACTTTTCAAACATGTTCTCTAGCAGAAAATGGATCTCTTTAAACGATGGCCTATCCTTGGGATCCCACAACCAGCCTGTACATGTAAGAAAAAAATTAATTAAATGAAAGCAAAGTGGCGGTTGAAACTAGGGCCATAGAATTTTGATGTGGGGGATACAAAGAAAAAATTGAAAACTGGGCAGTCACTTACCTGTTTTGGTGGTGGGACAAAAAGGTAACTATATGGAATATTTTAATATGCTATATTGGTATCCTGCAAAAAGTTGATAAATTGCTCCCCGACACACACAAATAAATTAGGGAGGGGGGGGGGGAGAGAGAAGAAAAGAGAACTAAATAAAATGTGTTCCAAACAGGAGCCACTGACAGAAGTTGAGAACCATTGAATTATTAAAGGGGGTCCACTGGCACAAGTTAAGAACCATTGAATTATTTAAAGGATTCTTGAGATAATGCTATTTATTGGTTGAAGGTCCCTGAGTGATCACTAGTTACTGTTCTTGATTAAGTTGAAGGTCACTGAGTGATTACTGATTGTGCTTGAGGGTCCCTAGTTACTGTTCTTAGTTGAAGGTGTCCGAGTGACCATTAGTTACTGATATTGGTTGAGGGTACTTGAGTAATCACTAGTTACTGTTCTTGGTTGAAGGTTCCTGAGTGATCACTAGTTAGTGTTCTTGATTGTAGGTCCCTAGTTACTGTTCTGGTTCATGTTTGTTATGAACCAACTTCATTATACTCCGGGCAAACCATTTGGTGTTCAGTATCCCCTAACTGATGTCAAACCATTTGGTGTTCAGTATCCCCTAAATGATGTCAAACCATTTGGTGTTCAGTATCCCCTAACTGATGTCAAACCATTTGGTGTTCAGTATCCCCTATTTGATATCAAAAAGGGTGTGCAAGCTGATCAGACATTCTTCTTCTGCGATCAGTTTCCTATGCTCATAAGTCTATACAGGAAGTCTTCATGAATTCAGTCGTCAGTAGGAGGTCCTCACAGATGCCCCACTGCTTTACCTTCAGATCTGTCTCTTGGGGATCAGACATGATCTCAGCACGACTTTTGAGTTACTATGAATTATGAGGGGACAGGATGATTCCCTTTCTCCCCCAATGAAATCACAACATAGCATTTCGTACTAGTGAGCAAGCCAACAAGTGGGTAACCCACAATTTATATGACATAAATCTGATAGACAGCCAAGACAGGCAGACACAACTCACATTTCAACATGAGCATGTGTATTTCAGGCGGTGTACCAGGTGGTCTCTCCATCCTGTAACCATTTTCAAGGAGATGGTAGACTTCTGTCAGATCAACACCAGGGTATGGTGACAAACCAAAAGTGGCCAGCTCCCACAGCAATACTCCAAACGCTAGACCAAATCAAAATAACAACATTGTCAATATGCAATAATATATTTTGACTAAACAATACAAAATTTAGTGTCCTAGAAATCGTGAGAAAAGAAGAAGCGATAAGAAAAAAATATTAACAGTATGAGACAGGCATTAACATTCAAACTTATTCATATGTAACTTCCAGCTAGCTATATCTGGCTGTGATATTTCTTCCTTTCTGTCGGACACATCCAAATCCAGCATGGCAATTTTTAAAAGTAAGGGGCAAAAATCATGTGTTATCAGAGCCCAGAAAGGGAGCAAACAATAGCAACACTCTTTACCATTCATGTATATCGTAAGAGGTGAATAAGGAGGTTATAGGGTGAAGTTTGCTGTCCCATCCCATATCGGATCAAAATGACCCAGAAGCAATGCTGAAAGGTCTGCAGATATTGCAGCAATGCTGTTATTATGACATTATGCACTATATTCTGTCAATCTGCAGGAGTTTGAGAATAAAAGCAAAGAAGTACAGGGCTGTCTTCCCTTTCCAATGCAAACAACTCTTTGACCTGAGTGCACAGTAGCAGAATGTTATTCTGGATTACAATTAGGTATCTATGGGAGTATGATGATGATGATGATGTTCCTCCTTCACGAGCGAAGATGAGCATGGCATGAAAAACAATAAATGTGAAGAGCAAAAAAGAACAAAACATTTGTGATTGTCTAATTTGGTTTGTGAGTTCGTAGACGCCCGATGAGTCCGATTCGTGCCAGGAAAGTTCTATTGCAGCATGTGCAAGAGTGTAGAGGGTTTGGGGTAGGAGAGTTTTCAGATGTGATATTCTGCTTCTGTCAGTTGTAAATTGCCCACAATATTTTTTCTTTGGAAGTATAGTGTCTTAGTCACTCACCTGTGCATGTCTGATCAGTGACCCCCATCAACAGTAAACCTCTTGTAGATGTGACTATAGTGAGGTTTCCCTCTCGTAGATGTGACTATACAATGAGGTTTCCCTCTCGTAGATGTGACTATACAATGAGGTTTCCCTCTCGTAGATGTGACTATACAATGAGGTTTCCCTCTTGTAGATGTGACTATACAGTGAGGTTTCCCTCTCATAGATGTGACTATACAGTGAGGTTTCTCTCGTAGATGTAACTATACAGTGAGGTTTCTCTCTTAGATGTAACTATACAATGAGGTTTCCCTCTCGTAGATGTGACTATACAGTGAGGTTTCCCTCTTGTAGATGTGACTATACAGTGAGGTTTCTCTCGTAGATGTAACTATACAGTGAGGTTTCTCTCTCGTAGATGTGACTATACAGTGAGGTTTCCCTCTCGTAGATGTGACTATACAGTGAGGTTTCCCTCTCGTAGATGTGACTATACAGTGAGGTTTCCCTCTTGTAGATGTGACTATACAGTGAGGTTTCTCTCGTAGATGTAACTATACAGTGAGGTTTCTCTCTTATAGATTAACTATACAATGAGGTTTCCCTCTTGTAGATGTGACTATACAGTGAGGTTTCCCTCTTGTGGAATACATATAGCACTTCATCTATACAATTATGTTTTTAATCCCCTTTGTGTGGGACGCTTATTCTCAATGCAGTGTATTCTTCGAAAAATTGAAGTCTTATGGATGTGCAAATAAAGTTCTGGAGAAATCACCCATCTGACATAGGAAACAAAAGAGCTTAATTGGTGGTAAATCTTGGGGATATACACAAAGTCAAATCTATTGTCTTTTCTCTGCTTTTGCTGTAAGCCGTAGCAGGATTGAATGACGATAGGTTTTTTGGTTATGGCAAGTTGGTCGTTTGATATGTACTAATAATGTGATGTCTCAGAATGTTGGTAACTCCTTCAATCCACCTTCTTCTTGGTCTTCCTCTGTATCGTGCAGTCTCCATTTTCATGTTGTATTCTCTTGCCGCTGGCAAATAAGGCTTTATTCTCATTAACTGGCCGAACCATTTCCGTTTCTGTTGTTCAATATATTTGACCACAGACATTGCTCCAACAGTTCTTGTATTCTCTTCATTCCTCACATGATCTCTTTTCTGTTTACTGCTTTTCTTAAACATCTCATTTCACACGTAGTAAGCTTTCTCTCTTGTTCTTTAGTTAAGAGTCCACGTCTGACATTGAAAACATGTGGGATGAGGATTTAATTTATGATTTGCCTTTTTGTTTCCATCAGGATAGATTTATGTTTCTAAATTAATAATTTACATAGTTGGCTTTTTTAATTCTTGTCTCGAGTTTTCTGATCATTCTTCCGTCATCTGTAAAAATGCGACCAATATATTTAAATTCCTGCACTAGTTTCAATAATTGATTATATCTTTATGTTACACATGCGGTTGCGTCTGTGGGTCTTACCAATGGCCCACTAAACAAACCACCCATGCAACAGAAAACCATAGTAGATGACATGCCGTGTTATTGAGGTTATCTTCTTATAGAAGCTTCATGGCACGTCATCTATACAACTCTGCTTCTCATGCTTTTATTTTGTTGTTTCAATGTGTTTCATGTTTTGTTATTTGAATATATGTATGCACCCTCTGTGGTTGGGAAGGAGCCAGAGATGTACTGTGCAGCACTGGGGAGGAGAAAACTGACAACACTGTTTTTTCCTATGGCTGAGGCCCATCATAGAGGCACAGTGACTTAGGACGTGACAATCCTTTTGACGTGAACATTTGGTTGCATGCCTTGAGTATAGAGACGTTCTGCATAACCAGTAGTCAATTGGTGGCGGGGAATGGACACAGTGAACCCTTTCTAGGCTGCAGTGGCTCGGAGCAGTGCATAGGTTGAAACCTACTTACCTGGTGGTGTGATAGTTATTCTTTGGCTCTGGGTGGGCCGAAAATCCACAGACATCCCAGCAATATAATGCCATTGGCCAAATAAATGCCATTGGTCAAAGAACATGAGCTCATGGACCGCTGGATCAGCAACCAACCAACCATCTTTATGTTATGATTGTATTGGGTTCTCTGTCTACGGACATTAATTCTGTTTTTACTGTGTTGATCTTCATGTTGTGATTGAGGCAACTTTCCTTGAGTAGGTTTATGTTGTCTTGCAGTTCTTCACTTGAACTGTAAGCACTGATCATCAACAAAGTTAGGTTCATTTAGGTCATGTGGATTGTATGTTATCCCTCTATTCCCATCACCATCTTCAAGCAATTAATGTCAAAGTGTCTCTAAATTGTCAAGCAGAAGCTGGATGTATCAGGATACAAGTCACAGATATCACAAATAAAAGTCACTGATATCACAAATAAGCTGTAAAATAATGGATTCCGATCTCTGGTCTACATTCTGCCAACCATAAGGTATTTTAGAACGAATACAGAACACAGAAAAATTTAAAAAGGACAATGAACATCAGATGTAAAGAAACTGGACAGATTTAACCTTACGATAAAGAAACATGTAAATGCAAATGTCATACTACTTACCCCATACATCTGACTTTGTAGAGAACCTGTTGAATGCCAGACCCTCTGGTGCAGTCCACTTGATAGGAAACTTAGCCCCAGCATGTGCTGTGTAGGTATCATCCTTCATGAGTCTCGCCAGACCAAAGTCGGCCACTTTCACAATGTTCGCCTCTCCCACTAAACAGTTCCTGGCCGCTAAATCTCTGCCGTAGGAAATAGATATAACAAGTTGTGTGAACACTGCAGAGAAGATCACAGATAAATGATGTGAAGACAATTTTAAATATTTTGCATCCAGCATTGTAACTATGACAAAAGTACCTCAACATTTGTGGAGCCAAAATGATAACAATAATCTCTAATCAAGAGATTCTTGGACCATCTGGAATGTGACGTGTGCACACACAGCTGACAATAAAATGGTGTGCCCATGAAGAAGCGGTTGAAGAAATGTAATTCTTCTTCTTCAGCGTTCATTCTTAAACTCCTGCTGGATATTTCTCGCAGCAGGACCATGGTCCTACTAAATTTCTAGGATGTAGTCCTTAGAATGAAAATGTGTTTTGTCACCATTTTATTTGCGCCAATGGTCAAACACATCTGTCTTTGGCAGCAAATATGATTCAATTAAATTCTTGAGGGTTGTAATCTAATCGACAGTCATCGATGAGTGACTGCAATATATGGTAACATCTGTGTGGATGATAGTATTGTTAGAGGTGGGCGTGGACTGTAAAAGGCTACAGCAGAACTAAGATAAACCTACATGAAAATTTTAACAGCTGACGACCAATCACAGCCTTGGTTACACAGCATCAAGACTCATGTAGATAAACCTATTCGTGTCAATAGCTTTGTCAAGCAGAATGATTTCATGTCATCTGCTGTATGTTTTGTTACCTGGTGGATTCATCTTGGTAATGCAGGACATGCCCCTTTCAACCTTGGATGATAGTCTAAAATCGATTAATATGTACTCGCTATAGCATCTGTAAACCATCTGTACAGCATCAAAAACCAGATTGGTACTCCAGTTGTTGACCACTTCATTGGCACAAGACATTGGGGTGCCCATGATATTCATGTGACTGCCATTAAGTCATGATTCTCAGATAAGTGGACCCGATACATACTTGAGAACGATATTATATATATCAATTTAGCATGATTGAGCAGGTCCTACTGATGATATCTTGTTGTTCCATCATTTTTCATTATGTTTTATATTTAGGTGTATTTTGATATAATTTCTTTCATGTTATTTCACCTCTGACTATTTTAGTTTTTAACTCTTCCAGGTTATATCTATATTGTTCTTACTTGTCATAATTTGTTGTGAATGTATTCTTGATAAAGGCCTTTTGGTCAAAACATTGATTTGTGTGTGTTATGTTTTCAGTGATTAGCAAAACTTCACTACCCTGTTCTAAGTTTCGACACTGATAGTCCCTATTGGTTATATTAGGGAATATAGCGTTGCCTAGTGACCTTGGGTTGTCCTGTAGGGGCAACTGGTTGGTTTATTCTGGAGTCTGGTCTGAAAGTCCTGAATAGGATTAATTTCTTTGGGGTAGGTTCTAATCCTAAAAATATCTTTTTATTGTTGAATGCAGAAGAAAAATGACCCAAAAATCATGCCGAAGTCAGGTGCAGTAGGCTGAAATATGCAGAGATACATGCATGTGTTTGTGAGCTGTTGTTTTGTTCCATTTATCTGGTCTCTGGGGGGGGGGGGTGGAAAGACGCATCTTGCTGACATCATCCAGTGCTGGACTTTCAAAAAGGTGGTAGTCAACAGTTTCATAGGGATGTGTGCACAGCTGGCACTCTGGAGTGTGTTGTGGTATTTTGTTCAGGTGACTGTTAAGCTGTATATGGTGTGTGCGAAGTCACAGGATGATACTCTGGTCTTTCCTTCCCAGGAGGTTGATGCCCTTGGTGTTCTTAACATTCTTCTATAAAATCACATCTCTGCAGCCTGTATATAATTTTTCACTATTCTGCTCAGTGTCCAAGATTCACTTCCATAAATCAGAATTGGTTCTATATAACATATAAAACCACATAAATGCAGTTCCAGAGTCCATCCCCATTAAAATAACAGATATGAATGTAGCTATCATAAACCTGTGTATCTTCTTCTTCTTTGTTCATTCTCAAACTCCTGCAGATTAGCAGGATGTAGTCCGGAGAACGGAATGCGTTGTGTCATGGTTTACAGCATTGCTGCGATATCTGCGCCTTTCGGCCTGACACATCCGAATTCAGCATGGCTTTGGGTCACTGACCCTATATGGGATGAGACAGCCAACTCCATCCCATAACCTCCTTAGTCATCTCTTACGACATGCATGGAAGGTAAACAGTGTTGCTATTCTTTGCTCCCCTTTTGGGCCCGGCAACACACAGGCGACCCTGTGTATAAAACTCCTTGCCACTAGATAACAGATATGAAAAAATGAATGTAGCTATCATAAACCTGTGTATAAAACTCCTAGCCTCTAGATAACAGATATGAATGTAGCTATCATAAACCTGTGTATAAAACTCCTAGCCTCTAGATATGCCATAGCTGAAGCAATCTGCGTGGCTAAATGCATAAGAACAGTGGGCCCAATGTCATCTCTGTTGGAGACCCGCAGATAGTCTAGTAGGTTACCACCTGGCATGAATTCAGTCACAATGTAGAATGGAGGTTCTCTGGTACAGACACCTGCAAAAAATTGTTTTATCTTCATCAAAATGCCTCCGACAGAGAAATAGGATTTTGCTAATCCCTGGAAACATGAAAACACACAGTTTGACATTTCAACCACAAGACCTTCACTAAGATCACATAATACATGTTATAATTTAGTATCGTGATTTGATTATTGGCAGTGCCGAACTTTACTCATTGCATACTATATTGTGTCTTTTACAAAGGCCTTTTGGTCACAACATCAAATTGTGTTTTCCACTTTTCTTGCAGCGATTAGCAAAACTTGATTGTGCGTTTTCAATTATCTGTTGGATCATAATTTTACTGCAGTTGTAGCTTATTATCAATTCTTTAACAAAGAATGAAAATTACTCCAAAATAAAATATGGTTAAAATTCTGTTTTACAAATAAAACCTACATAAATCAACATTTCGACCACAAGGCCTTCATCATGATCTTTCTTTTTCTTTTCGCTTTATACCCATTTATGCCTTTCAGCATCAAAAGAGTTCTCTGAAGATAGCTTTTTTTTATGTGCTTCATTTATGTTTGTTTTTATTGATTCTTTTATTTCTTCAGTCCATCGTTTGCAGGGTCTGCCTCTGCATCCATTGTTTACGCTTGAATGTCATCTTCTGAGTACTCTACATGTTTCCTACGAGCGTTTTAGTTCTACACTGTCGGTTTGCTAGACCTGTCACAATGTTGTTTCAGCGTCTCCAAATGGTTAAACCGTGTTCTAAACTATCACATCCAGAAAAGAAATTTTCAATTATTCAATTTAGAAAGCACTGAAACACAGAACTTTACTTCTATTTGGGAACCAGGTTAGCAACGGGCATCCTGCGCCATTAACAGGCAATCTTACATTTCATCAAGATAAGGACAAATATATGTAAAAAACTTGAAATAGAATTTAATAAAACTACAAGAAGAGGCTGTTGTATAGGCACATCTATTACTATACAGCAGAATCAGACAGAAATGAAGTAGAACACAACAGAAATAGTCTTAGTTACATTTGGGATAAACTAGCATATAAGGGAAGTTGGTGCCAGCTGAAAGGACTGGGTTCAAATCACTTTTGATTTTTTCTATAACTCCTCACAGTTTCCTATTTATATAGGAAGGTAAATGTGGAAATTAGTGCACTGAAAGTAAAATGTAAATGTGGAAATTAGTGAACCGAAAGTAAAATGTAAATGTGGAAATTAGTGCACTGAAAGTAAAATGCACAACTAAAATCAAAAGTCCTTAATCTCTACTAGTCTATTCCAGCATGTATCTTGAGATATTTCTGTGTTCTAAATCACTCAGTATGGTAACATAGATGCCTACATACTGTCTTTGCATGTAGTTTTGTAACTGTTGTTTTAGGTTTGTTCTTATCTTGATAAAGGCATTGTAGTCAAAACATCTATCCTGTGTATTTGTTTTATCGGTTCATACCTGTCAACTAGTTGAGACTAAAAATTGTACAAGAACTTAAAATAAATAAATTACAGAATCAAGAAAAAGTTTATACAATGTCGAAGACCATGACTCCCCCTCCCCCTAAAAAAAAAGTCTTCCAAGCGAAAAATACTTGGTTGGGTGTGTGTCGACATTTTTATCTAAGTTAATTAATGGTAGCCTACTAAATTTCATGTTTTACTTTGTTAAAGGGGGTGGAAGGTTGACATCCCCTTCCTATCTGCAGCCTTCTCGAGGCATGTCGTTGGGTGCAGTTTCTCTTCTTTTTTTTTAAAGCCTTATTATTACATTTTTCTTGGGCACTTCCATCTTGTCTTTGGAAGATTTATGGCTATTTAAGCAGGTAACCCCATACTTGTTGCTTAGTGTAAATGTCTTCATTTACACTGACACACACACACTCCCCCCCCCTTACATACAGGGTTTTAATGACACCAAGCATCACAAACTCCTTTAGCAGATGTTTTTGTTACACACTGCCAATAAATACACAAATCTTATTTATGCCCTAATAGAAGAAAAAAAATATAAGCTGCATAACCATTCACTACCATGCTACCTCAACATCAACTATCATCATGTGCCTCCTACCTAACAACTGCACTAAATTGGGATGTTTCATCTCCTTCATGATAGCCGCCTCCTCTAGGAAATCGTTGAGAGCCATTGTGTCCTCCTTCAAAGTTTTCACAGCCACCGTTTTGCTGTACCTCTTCCAAACAGCCTCATAGACATCTCCGTACTGGCCACCACCTGGGAACAGGGATAAGAGAATCAAGTGTTAAGTATTAATTATCACAACATGCCATTGTGCTACATGGGTGTGAAATGGGAGCAAAAAATAGTAACACTGTTGCCTTCCATGCATGCAGTAAAAGGCGACTACGTTTCATTTATTTTAAGTACATGTCCAATATAAGTCCACCGTTTTCTTCGTATTGTTGTAGTAATGTATTGCTGTTTGGTGTCTTCTCTTATTTGCTTTCTTGACAGAAACTACAACGTATAATAATTGTATAAAAGTATAATAATTGCAACATTCTCTGTCTGGAACAAGCACGGATGATTGATAATGAGATAAGAACAGACCTAGCCTGTGTTTCATTGCAATTTCCGTTCTCTCGATCTCCCACTTGTCTGGCTCAGGGCTGACCCCAAAAACTGTGGGCTTCTGTCGTTTTGGCGCTGGGTAGAGCAGTGTTGTGACGAGGCCGTCAGCATGGATGGAGTGATGGTGCACGAGCTCTCCTAGAGTGTTGAAGCGATGGTCTTGCGTGACAAACACCTAAGAGAATATTAATATCCATATATGATGAAAACATATATGTAGATTCTAAATCTGCAATGAAAACAGAATCATGCAGAATGTAAGACTACAAACTATGAAAACAGAATCATGCAGAATGTAAGACTACAAATTATGAAAACAGAATCATGCAGAATGTAAAACTACAAACTATGAAAACAGAATAAAGCAGAATGTAAAACTACAAATTATGAAAACCTGCTAAATTTATCTGCTGACAGACATATATAAATCAGGTAACAAATAATCTTTCGTGGCTGGTCAGGCACCTGTTTTTGTGACAGAAGAAGCTATGACTAAGATGGATGGAGTAATATGTGCTAGATCATTTACGTGTTGCCCTTCCCAAAATATTCTTGCCCAATTCTTCACTGTTGTCTTTGAAAAACATTTACTCCATACTTCGTTTACACTCTTTGATGAATGTTAGTAGGCGGACATCCTTCGGTTATAGGAAACTGAATCACTACTCTTTGATCAAATGTGGACAAATTAATTATCCCACCGACCATGTTGTCGAGTGTCTGCACAGGACACTAAGCATATGAAGGGAATTACCATATGTTCATTGATGTGTACTTATTACATCAGTGATGTGTACTTATTACATCAGTGATGTGTACTTATTACATCAGTGATGACAGCACACTCCCTGTGTGCTGGCATAGGTGACACAGCATGGATTGGTTTCATCTGAACAAGTAGTTCTACATAAAATTGATTTGTTGTTGTTGTTGTTTATGTTTATCTTAAGAGTCTGACAGGTTATACTTCCTGTATAAGAAAGAACTAGAGGACACACACAGACGTTGGTTGAAGAGCAATGAAGATGGTAAACAAACACACACGCGTACCTGGTGACAGATAGGGAGGCTGTCACAGGCTAGGGTAGCCCACCCGAATTGTCAAGGCAAGCTGAAATTGGATGTGCTAGGCCTACAAGGCGCATAACGGTGGCACAACGTAATCACGCTCCCGACGGAAATCGCACTGGTTACTCCCGACGGAAATCGACGGAAAAGTGCTGGTTACAATGGAGCGAACGCAAAACAAACAGTAAACAAACAAGAAACAGAACATGAGGACACACATAGACATCGGTGAAGAGCATTGAAGATGTTACATGCACACAAACAAGAAATAGAACAATGTCTAACAAAATTATTCAAAATGATTATTTCAGAGATCAGATGTCTTTTTCTTATGCATTTATTCTCAAACTCAGGCTGGTTAACAAGATGTAGTCCAGAGAACAAAATACGTTATGTCATGGTTTACAGCTTGGCTGTGATATCTGCTCATTTTGGCCATACATATCTGATATCAGCATAATTTCTGGATCACATTGACTATCTATAGAATGGGACAGCCAACTCCTAGGATGGGACAGCTAACTCCTATCTGAAAACCTCCTTAACTACATCTTAAGACATGTATGGCAGGTCAGTGTTGCTATCTTAACACTCTTTTGAACTCTGACAAAACATGTGCTAGTATGTTATATTACCTTTCCTTCAGAATCTTCGCTAATTCTGTAATGATATACTCTTCCCTCATAGCGAACGGATATCGACCTCTGACCTGGACTGCTCTCGCTCTCACGCACAAGAAAGCTTCCGTTGATCCCTGAGCTGAGGAGGTACTCTGATGCGTTCCTGGAGATAGGGCCATGGTACCAGGAGAACTTGTCCATGCTGTTTGCAGGACCAATGTAGTTGCTGGGAACCCAGCCACCTTGACCAGTTCTGTTACGGACTTCACACCATTCACCACTGTTGTTGTAGGCTAGCATTGTTACCATTTCTCCTGAAACATAGAATCAGTACAGCTATATAACATAGAATCAGTACAGCTATATAACATAGAATCAGTACAGCTATATAACATAGAATCAGTACAGCTATATAACATAGTCAGTACAGCTATATAACATAGAATCAGTACAGCTATATAACATAGAATCAGTACAGCTATATAACATAGAATCAGTACAGCTATATAACATAGAATCAGTACAGCTATATAACATAGAATCAGTACAGCTATATAACATAGAATCAGTACAGCTATATAACATAGAATCAGTACAGCTATATAACATAGAATCAGTACAGCTATATAACATAGAATCAGTACAGCTATATAACATAGAATCAGTACAGCTATATAACATAGAATCAGTACAGCTATATAACATAGAATCAGTACAGCTATATAACATAGAATCAGTACAGCTATATAACATAGAATCAGTACAGCTACATAACATAGAATCAGTACAGCTATATAACATAGAATCAGTACAGCTATATAACATAGAATCAGTACAGCTATATAACATAGAATCAGTACAGCTATATAACATAGAATCAGTACAGCTATATAACATAGAATCAGTACAGCTATATAACATAGAATCAGTAGCTATATAACATAGAATCAGTACAGCTATATAACATAGAATCAGTACAGCTATATAACATAGTCAGTACAGCTATATAACATAGAATCAGTACAGCTATATAACATAGTCAGTACAGCTATATAACATAGAATCAGTACAGCTATATAACATAGTCAGTACAGCTATATAACATAGAATCAGTACAGCTATATAACATAGTCAGTACAGCTATATAACATAGAATCAGTACAGCTATATAACATAGTCAGTACAGCTATATAACATAGAATCAGTACAGCTATATAACATAGTCAGTACAGCTATATAACATAGAATCAGTACAGCTATATAACATAAAGTAAGTATAGCTATATAATGAATATCTCAAACAAAAATAGAGTACAGTTATACAAACTTGTATCTGAAACAGATATATGGTACAGTTATACAATCTTGTATCTGAAACAGATTTAGGTTACAGTTATACAATCTTGTATCTGAAACATATAGGGTAGTTATACAAACTTGTATCTGAAACAGAAATAGAAGTTATACAATCTTGTATATTAAACAGATATAGGGTACAGTTATACTGTGAGAGACTGTTGGCTTGCCGGGAAAATTGATGAAGGATAATACTAAAATCAGCTGTCCTTTATTTTGCTCAGATAGTACTTTTTAAAAAAAAGAGGAGAAAAATAGACACTGTAAGAAAATAACTCTTAGTAAATGTTGACGACACAGGGTTATTGATGGAGTTAGCGTGAATATTCAACCAGCCATGACTGAAGCACGAGAATGGTGGGGGAGAAAATAAAATATTGCCAAAACTGTTAGTTTAAGAAAGGATGCATATAGAGTAGAACATTCTGGAAGAGATTGTTGACAACCTTGAGTGGTGCAAACTAGAGTAAAACTAGATTAGTAAGTAAACATGTGCGGACAAAAGCATGAATACACATGAGTATTCAGCAAGACTGAGATCCAAAAATATGTCCAAAAACGTGAACATAACAGAATGTAATAAATCTTGAGTGATCTGTCGTTAATTCGTCAGAAACTGAGTAACAGCTCAGCCATGTAGCAAAGGATTAATCGGGAACTGTCCATGAAGCAGGACATGGTTCTTCAAACTCTATAGTTTTTGTCAAGATGATTGTTGGAGTGCAAGCTGTACAATGTAATGAAAGGAGAATTTGTCACATGTTGGATTTGTTAGGAGCTCCTATGTTATTGTAAAATGTTAGAGTGAATATTGTGAATTCTAGTGCTATAGATAGAATATTAGAATTAGGAGTGAGTGGGCGTAGGTTGTGATAAAGGTATATATGTTAGAAGTAAAATAGCAGTAGAAAGGTTATTAATCTTTTTATAGAAATGAGGTTGTTAAATCTTCCAACGTGATTGATCGCCCAGTGTTATAGAATCATGCATTTGGTGTCTTTGCATTAACCAAAATGAGAGCTAAATTTGCAGAGGAGTTATTGGAAGCTTTGTCAATTGAAATTGCACATATGAAATAAGATCTTCAACAATCAAAATTTCTGGGAATAAACAAACAATCTGAAACAGAAATATGGTAGTTATACAATTATGTTTTTTTATATCGCCCATGTGGCAACAGTGGCTTGAATTTCGAGTACATGGTCCAAAGAACAGGATGACTGTCTTCTATTCAGGCATGTCATAGGAAGTCACTAAGGAAAGTTGGAGAATAGGCTGACAACCTATTACCTTTGTAGAAATAACTGTCACATCTTGTCTCAATTTCTTACTTTTGTCTTCTATCAAATAATCCCTACAGATGACGGAGAGGTGCATATCAGTGTACATTGTACCTTTCACCTTTTGTGACATGCTCATATTGTGAGGCTTTCCTCTTTGGCACTCCCACATCATTTCATTTGTACAATAACGTTTCTCTTTGTGGCGCAACATTCAGAGAACCCAACACTGCACATCACAATTTGGGGGGGGGGGGGTGGAAAAATCCAGATGAGCTCTGGCCCTGACCATGCTCCTAGCTGTCAATATATATGTATGGTGCCCTGATCATGAACAGATGTTGTACATGGGGGGGGGGGGGGTGTGTACGTGCATGTGGTGAAAAGCAGCCTCCTGTAGGATGTGATGATTCCCTGGATCAGGCAAACACAATTAGTCCTGCATAACTGGAGAGCCTCCTTGGATGGTGGGGAATATATTGCCATAGTTGGATTGTTATGGACACCTCTGACAGGAAAGGACACATGACAGGGAAGCTGAAACTCATGACCACAACTCTGTATGTTGTGGAAAGGTAGAAAAAGTTGCAAAATCCCTAGACTGAACCCCCTTCTGAGTACAAGACCCTCTAAATGCATTGCACACTTCAGAGAGATAAAGACTTCCGGCGATGAAATAAAGTTCTGAAAAAAAAATCATTAAAAAAAAACAGTAACCTCCTTCTTCGGCGTTCAGTCTCAAACTCTCACTGGATCTCTCTTATAGCAGGACTAGAAATCCTACTAGATTTCCAGCAAAATGTAGTCCAGAGAATGGAAATACGCTGTGTCGACGTTTTATTTGCGTCAACCACATATCCATCTACAGCAGATAAAACAGTAACCAAAACACTAGCTAGCACTCAATGTGTACTTACCCTTGGATATGCTCAGTTGATTATCTCCCCCTGCTTGGAAGTCATAGAGTGCCACAAACAGAGTCGGATCATCCTCAACATTTGCTGTCAGCAGATTCTCCTTGGACATCCATCTGGATCCGCCCATGGGTGCATCGGGTAGTGGTCGGTGTTGGAGCAAAGCTTCTATTAATAAACCAGAGAAAAGGAAATCACTGCAGACATTTTCTCCACATTAAGGTAATGGTGGGTCCCTTAGTTGCAACCTATCATCAGGAATGAAGATAACTCATGTACTAAACCGTGGCAACTATTAGGTGGGGTGGCCAATACCCTTCCTTGCTGTCTTTACCTCCCCTAACTCATGCGTCAAGTACCCATTTACAGCTGGGTCGACTGGAGGAGCGGTTGTGTCAGGTGAGAAATCACGACCCGGATTATTTATTTTATCCGGATGTGGTTTCGAACCTGGTACGCTGTAACCCAGTGTTAGCAAGCTCACTGTGTACTAGGCTAGAGCCTGGCCTGCTGTAACCCGGTGATAGTAAGCAAGAAGCAAGCTTACTATCTACTAGAATACAGCGATCCTCTTCCCCACATTACAATGAGAATAGTAAAAGGAAGCAGTGGTGATGATGTTAATGATTTCTTCTTCTTCTTTCGTTCGCTAATAATGTCTATATCTGCAGTGTTGTTTCTTGTATAAATTGGACAGTGTTTTCCATTTCTTGTTTTGTACCATAAAGTTTAACATTCATTGGTGTATCAGAAGGCCAGTATGTGCATCTTAATGTGTCATAGTTTGCACATTCTTGAAGGATATGTTCTGAAGTCTGGTTGACTTGTCCACAATTACAATTTGCTGTTATGTCAATTTTAAATTTTGTATACATATGGCTGTTTAGTCTATTGTGTCCAGTTCTCAGTCGAAATATGATGACCTGTTCTTGTCTGTTAAGTAAGTGGTAGTCGTCCCGTGGAGGTATGTTAGGCTTTTATCATGGACTCTTTTGGTGATAGCTGATTGGTACATCCGGTTGCTGCATGTTAGTACCTTCCTTAGCGAGTTGATCAGCTCTCTCATTTCCTGCTATTCCACAGTGTGATGGAATCCATTGCAGTATAACTCTACACCTATTTTGTACTATGGACAATACCTCTTTTGATGTTAATGATGATTTTGATGTTGTTGAGGATGATGATGTAATTGAAGATAATACTAAAATCTCAAGGGAATTCAAGTTTCTCAGCCATGTTCCCCATGCCAGTCGGTGGAGTTTTGCTTAGATCAGTCTTTCTCCTTGCATTTTTAGTTTTTGAAAGTTTCAAACAACTATTTGATTCAATGTGGCTGTAAGGTGCACTTTAATCATCTGTGCATTCTTCTATTTCAGAAAAAAACTGTTCTTTCTTCTTTTGTGCAATCTCAAGGCATGATGCAGACCAAATGTTTGATTCCCTACTTATAGTCCAGGAATTGGTTTTCTGTTGATCATTGCTTTGTTGTACAGACAAGTATTGTGTATATTATTGCATCCCTCTCAGCAAAGCGCAACACTACCTGCTGAGAGTACTTCTCATAATACTAACTCCATAGCTTCATGCGATAAAACGGGGAATCTAAATTACTTTACGTTGTAAACAAGATGTCATGAGTGGGATTGAACCCACAACTTCTTGAGCACAAAGTGAATGGCTCAACCACTATGTCAGTGGATACCAATGTTTAAAAAAAATGCTTCAACTATTTTACTATTATTACATGTTAATATACAGAGAATCCCACAGAAGACGGCGGTGTCGGGCCATTAGTGCAAATAAAACGGCAACACAACGCATTTTCATTCTCTGGACTACATCCTTCTGGAAATCTAGTAGGACAATTGTCCTGCTACAAGAGAGATCCAGCGGGAGTGTGAGAATGAATGTTGAAGAAGAAGATATACAGAGAATTATTGGAATGGGAGACTATACGAGATAAAGTGTCCTCTCTGGAAAGATCAGGTGATGGGAGAGAGTGTGTCCTCTCTGGAAAGATCAGGTGATGGAAGAGTCTCTGGAAAGATCAGGTGATGGAAGAGTGGAAAGATCAGGTGATGGGAGAGAGTGTGTCCTCTCTGGAAAGATCAGATGATGGAAGAGTCTCTGGAAAGATCAGGTGATGGAAGAGTGGAAAGATCAGGTGATGGGAGAGAGTGTGTCCTCTCTGGAAAGATCAGATGATGGAAGAGTCTCTGGAAAGATCAGGTGATGGAAGAGTGGAAAGATCAGGTGATGGGAGAGTCTCTGGAAAGATCAGGTGATGGAAGAGTGGAAAGATCAGGTGATGGGAGAGAATGTGTCCTCTCTGGAAAGATCAGATGATGGAAGAGTCTCTGGAAAGATCAGGTGATGGAAGAGTGGAAAGATCAGGTGATGGGAGAGAGTGTGTCCTCTCTGGAAAGATCAGGTGATGGAAGAGTCTCTGGAAAGATCAGGTGATGGAAGAGTGGAAAGATCAGGTGATGGGAGAGAATGTGTCCTCTCTGGAAAGATCAGGTGATGGGAGAGAATGTGTCCTCTCTGGAAAGATCAGGTGATGGAAGAGTCTCTGGAAAGATCAGGTGATGGAAGAGTGGAAAGATCAGGTGATGGGAGAGAATGTGTCCTCTCTGGAAAGATCAGGTGATGGGAGAGAATGTGTCCTCTCTGGAAAGATCAGGTGATGGGAGAGAATGTGTCCTCTCTGGAAAGATCAGGTGATGGAAGAGTGGAATGATCAGGTGATGGGAGAGAATGTGTCCTCTCTGGAAAGATCAGATGATGGAAGAGTCTCTGGAAAGATCAGGTGATGGGAGAGTGGAAAGATCAGGTGATGGGAGAGTGGAAAGATCAGGTGATGAAAGAGTGTCTGGAAATATTCACATATCATATAAGAAACATTTGGCTGGGATTTTGTTCACTCTTGAATCGCTGATGAAACAGAATTGAGAGCTTATTACTTTGGAAATATCGTCTGTGCTATGCTAGTTTATGGTTACGAATCATTGCACCAAACTCACTTTTGTATTGAAACAGTTAAACGCAACAGAGAAAGCCCTTATTTACACCAATGTAATATAAAACCGAGGACATTTGTTACAAGTGACATTGGTAACAAACAATTTAATTACGTTGAAGCTAAATGAAAGTGTACAGGAAGGAGCGGCAATTCAAACCTGGCAATAGCTTAGCTAGACAGGGGAAACCAGAACAAACAAATCAACCAATCAATAAAACTGAAACTTGTTATTGTCTGGTCTGTCCATTGAGCATTAGGTGGCCGACTAAGGACAGGGTCAATAAACACTGGTTAGCATCAATCTATGCATTTTGATCATGGGGCGTGAAATCAGTCTCAGCACCGATTTTGAAGTCAAAGTAGTGATAAATTAAATGTAGGACTAGAAATTACTTTGGATTTTAAATATTGTGGAAAATGGAGGAGAGCTACAGTGCAGGAAGATTAATTCGCTGTTAAATCTAAAATAGAATGAAGATCTAGGAATTTTTTTTAGTGAAGTTTGCTCTGATTGTGACCAAAAAAAAAACCATCAGCGGAAATAAATATGCCTCTACTACCAGGTAATAACTATTGATGCTTCAGATAAAATGGTTCATTTTTTTAAGTAGTCCAGGCACAGATCTTCAGCATGTTTCATCACAGAGCAGATCATGGGATGGAGTAGACAATTCTACTATGCCGAAAGCGGATGTGCTGGGCGAGAAAATAATGCAGATCTGATGTGAAACCAGTAGTATAACGTACTTCACGATCCCCGGTGGAAATCACACAAACTCTTTGTTGTTTATCAGAGAGCAAATGCAGAAGAAGAATACAATTTTATGCACAACTTCCATAGTTGCTTGTTATGACATGCATGACAGAATGCAGTGCTACTATTTTCTTTTTGCTACTTTCTTTTCTCAGTTTTGTTACTGCAGCATTCTCCCCTCTGACCGTTTGGTTATTTATTACCAGATAATCGAATCAATGGTTGAGTGGTTAGTTGGAATGCCTTGCAAAATAAACTTGCTCATGGTTCAAAACTCCACCACCCACACTGTAATGACAATATAATTGAATGTATCAGTGACTCCTAAAAAAAAAATCAACAATAGTTAAAAAAAAACAATGCCTTATACATGATATGATTCCAACATTTTGTTATGTCACTAGATAAACAATCTTGCCTGCAGTTTCTTAGTTTCATTGTCAAATCTCCCTCCATAGCAGTATACATGCAGGATGTAGTCTGGAGAATGGATGCGTGCTGTCCTTGCCTATCACTCTCGCCTCATTCTAGACATCTCATCCTCTATGTCCTCTCTCCACCATCGTCTTTTGTCCCTCACTTTCATGTCTACACCACTCGCAACATTACACATTCTCATAATTGCCATATTTATGAATTCCTCTGCTCTGCCCAATCTAAAAAATTCTCCTCCCTACACCTCATCCATCACTTTCTGGCCTCACCCCCTACATAAATCCACACCCTTGGTCCGCTGCATACCTTCGGACCTGCCTCTCTTTGCCAGCGAGATTTCGGTTCTCAGCAAGGGACTCAAATTTGTTCCCCTTCATTCATCCTGTGACTGCTTCTCCCTGTTTCGAGACGTTGCGAGATTTCATCACAGTCTCTGCCTCCAGCTCCATTTTTTCTATAACCCATCCCTGGCTGACTCCAGTGCTCTAGACGACGATGGCCTGTTCTGAACCTTCAGCCCCTGCAAACATGACTGGACACCCCCTCCTCTCCCCTCACTTGCACCGTAGACCTTTACATCCAGAACACAGGTCATGCTATTGCCCATCTCCAGCCTACCCCGTTATGTCACTCCAATCTTACCCATTCTGAGAATGAGGCTTTCGACAACCTTTGAGCTTGTCAAGACATTGTCATCAAACTCGCTGAAAAAAGGTGGCGCTGATGTTGTGTGGCGCCGTGATCTGTACGTCCAGGAAGCCTCTCATCAACTGGAAGATACTACCTTCTATTAGTCTCTCCCTGTGGACCCTATTCCTGATCATAACCTTATGGTAGGCTGCACTGTCAAATGACTCATTTGGAAAAACCTCCTCCCATCTTCTGATGTCTCCCTCCTTATCTCTAAGGCCAGCCTTGTCAACCCTGCCCTCTATCTTTTGCCTAAAATCGGCAAGGATCTTAACCATGGCAGACCTATTGTGTCTGCATGATCTTGTCCTACTGAGCATATCTCAGTGTTCCTTGATGGTGTTTTTCAACCTACTGTCACTTCTCTTCCGACGTACTTAAAGGACACAAACCATGCGCTAACCACATTTGCATCAGTTAAGCTGCTCCCTCATCATACCTTTCATCTCTTCCTCCTTGACATTGTCACTCTACACTTCTATCCCACACAACAGCCTCATCGCCCTTCAGTTCTTTCTTGACCGGCACCCTCACCATTCCATTGTTACCTCTACTCTGGTCCATCTGGCTGAACTTGTCCTTACCTTGAATTCCTTTGAGGGCACCTTCTTTGACCAGATCAGCAGTGTAGCCATGGGCACCAAAAAGGGTCCCAGATATGCTTGTCTGTTCATGGGCCATCTTGAGCACCTTATTTTCTCCAGCTTCCAGGGTCCGATTCCCAAGTTCTACCGTCGCTACACTGACGATGGTTTTGGGTTCACAGACATGTCTGTTGATAACCTTTCAGCCTTCATCTTATTTGTTAGTAACTTCCATTCATCTATTAAATTCACTTCCATCTCTCTGCTTCCCCTGTCACTTTCTTGGACATCTCTGTCTCCATAGGTCCAGTTTCTCTCTCCACCTCTGTTTATTATAAACCTACCGAATCTCATAGTTTCCTTCTTTATTCCTCTTTTCACCCTCATTCATGCCATGACTCCCTTCCCTTCTCTCAACTTTTACATCTCTATCGCCTGTGCCAGGACAATTCTGACTTTCTTCAGCAAGCCCAATAGATGCTTGACTTCTTCTGCCGCTGACTGTATCTGGAGGATGTCCTTCTTTCTGCCTCGAGTCATGTCCTCCCTATCTCTCGTGCTGAAGCCCTATCACGAACCTCTTGTCCACCTTCCAGACACCCCAGACTGATCCGCACTTTCCACCCCCATAACATCACAACCCTTATGATCCTTCTTCATGATATCTCGATCCTCTCATCTGACCCCCTGACCAAAGTTGCATTTCCTGTCCCACCTTTTTTAAATGAATGCCTGACGCATGAGTTAGGGGCAGTAAAGACATCAAGGAAAGGAGCTCGCCACCCCACCTAATAGTTGCTATGGCTTAGTACACGAAGAGTTATCTTCCTCTCCGACAGTAGGTTGCTGTCATGGAACATGCCTTTATCTTACCTTGAGGAGAAATCATTGAAATATGCATCTGTATTCCGAAAAACATATTACTGTCAAGATTTATTTTCAAATTTTAACTTAAGCCTGTAAAGCAGTTTCGAGTAGCAATATCATCCATACCAGCTAACATCACATGACTTATCAAAGAGAATCAATTCCTGTTTTTATGTTATAGGTGAGTTACGTAAATTTTTGAGCAAATATTGCAGGTTAATTTTTATGTTAAGAGGCAGAGGACAATCAAGACGAAGATAGATAGAAGGAGTTACCAATGTTATAATTTTTAAATAACATTTGTGGACTATATAAAATTATAAACTTAAAAATTCTATCTTTCTATTATCTTATCTCCGTTTTTACTGTTATGCATCGCAGAATTGAATGGCGATAGGTTTTCGGGCTATGGCACACTTGGTCAATTGATATGCTGTAATATTGTGATGTCTCAGAATGTTGGTAATTCCTTTAATCCACCTTCTTGGTCTTCCCCTGTATCTTACTATTTCTATTTTCATGTTGTATGCTCTTGTTGTTGGCGAATAAGGGTACATTCTCATTAAGATTAAGTGACTGAACCATTTGAGTTTCTGTTTTTCAATATATTTTACCACATATGCTGTTCCAACAGTTCTTGCAATCTCATTTCTCACATGATTTCTAGTTCTGTTTGCTGCTTTTCTTTCGCATTTCAAATGTACTAAACTTTCTCTCTTGGTCTTTAGTTATTGTCCATGTCCGACACTAACTGATAACAATGTCAATGTTGGTATGAAGATTTAATTTATGATTTGTCTTTTGGCTTCCATCAGGATAGATTTGTTTTAAAATTGGTATAAGTTCATTATTTAGGCAGTTGGCTTACTTTTGAATATTTATCTCGAGCCTCCTATCCATAATCATTCATGCACATCTCATATTTTTTCTTGCAATCTCCAACCTCCATTCATCAATGATACATTTTGTTTCTATGTAGTAAAAAAATCAAAATATTCAGACTAATTAAAATATTATTTATAGGCCTATAAAAAAATTAAGACATTTGAAATGTAAAACTGAAGAAATAAGCCATAGATACTAGATTCAATCATTGATTATGATTAATGATTATCATTATCATGAAGAAATGAATCACACAGTCACAGGATGAGTTCGGTAAAGTTCAGATAGTACCACCTACAACACGTATACAATAGTACAGTACACATTTATGCGCTAGTGTCCATAGCAGTAAAGAAAGCACTAAAATTGTACCTGAATGTTCTGCAAATATATTTCCTTGTGACACTCTAGGCTCCTTGGATGGTTTAACTTTTAATTTGACGGCACTAGTCTTTGATTCCTTAGTGCTCTGTGCACCCATTTTCACTGATTTTCTGCTACCCTCGTCTCTTTTATGTGTATGAACTATAATGAACTACATATCTAATATAAATCGACACCTCACACTACAATTAAGATATGAATAATCCATTTGGGAATTATACCGGCATGATAAGGTGTCTGTTTAACAACACCGTTACAAGTCAAAACAGACTATTATTGCGGTCTGTATGAATCGGCGGCAGCCATGTTTATTAGGCCTATAGATTGAAAATGAGGCGGTGAATAGTTGCTACTTCGTTTTGTTAAAATGTCTTCAATCGAAAAAGCAATACAATTTTTAGAAAAGAACTAAAGAAAAGAACTGACACTTTGCATTAAAATCTTAAATTACATTTTAATTCATTACTATAAGTTAATATTAAAATAAAATTTCTTCCATATTGCGAAATCTCAGTCAGAAAACTGAGAAAAAATGTTATTCTTTTTCTTAGCTATTTTCTGCTGTATTTATTCATATAGGGGGCTATCAAGTGACATAGACCTATTCTTTCCAAAAACAATGTCTCCAACAAACATGATATACGTCGTGTACTATTTTTTCCAGGAAACATGAAATTATCCACTCCTCTTTAATCGTCTCTTACGACATTCATTGCTGATTGCAGTATTAATGAGCTACTGTTCTTTATTAAATGAGAACAGGGTAAAAGGTCAGAGGAATACCACGAAAAAGATGGTTAGAAAACGTCAGGACATCTTGAACAAATACGGTCATAGTACAGCCGAGGCGACACATCTGGTCTTGGAACACAAGCTCGAGCTCCAACCACCCCTACGCTTAACGACAAGAGCGAATAACAAACCACATGTGGAAAGAAAATAGACTATTCTTTATATTCATTTTCATGCTATGAAAGCATATACGCGATTTTCAGTATTAACACATACACGCTAATTCACTAGTTATCCCATTACTTACCCACTCTTTACTTATCACTACTTACCCACTCTTTACTTATCAATACTTACCCACTCTATTTCTTGTGTTGTCTCAGACCACAAGTACACATCTCACAATAACATTGGTAATCGAAGGGGAAAAAGAATTAAGAGCGGCACGTCCTGGATGACACAAGATAATAAGACAATAGGAGATATAACCACAGCCTCGAGCTTATCGACGGAAAAAGAATGGCGCTTGATTGATGGGGCCATGACATGACATGCTTCCATGAGACTATAATCACCCTTGACAGAGAATGCAAATATTGGGACAACGAAATGTAAACCTTGAAATAGATCACCGGTGATAACGCGATAAACCCCGGTCACCGGTGATGCGCATGGGCCTTTACTGCAAAATCACAAAGAAAAACAGTAGACGAAGTCAGTGTGGCTTTTACTGCAACTGCAAGTAGTGTAACGATGGAAGTATTTGTAGTAACGCAGGCACTAGACTGGCTGGAATCACAAGCCTACTAAGTGATTCAATTAATATGATTTAGCATGTCAAAGCATGTGATTTACGTAGGGGACGGATGGAGTCAATAGAGAGATAGCTAAAACGCGGGCCTCACTACGAAAAATCACGCGTATCCTTGTCCCCAGATACGCGAGTGTGGAGGGACACTAATGAGCTGACCAACAAGCTATCCTCGCAACCATAACAGATGACCAGCCTGAGAAGACATACTCATTGCTCTTCGTGAGTACGCAGGACCAGAGGATTTTGAGATGAAAGAGTACGAATCAATAGCGAGAATGCTCGATTTGGGAATGGCCAGTAGACAACACCACAAAAAGCCCTGAACAAACATAGACCATCCGCGTTATACTCTAAGAAATGTACTGAAGCGGAGATCTGAGCACATATGGATATGTCCGTGAGCGAAGATAATCAGCAAGCTTATCCCAATCTAAACCCATAAATAATTATGCCATTGTGTTTACAGATGGATATGTGCTGCGGGGAGAGAAGTGTGACTGCGATTGTATAGCGATTGCTAGCTGTAGATTCATACGGAACAACTTTATCCAGTATAAGGATAGAAGTCGAGGTTGTTACTGCATCCCTCATGTGGCTTACTGGAACCCTGTTTACTAGGGGATAGAAGTCGAGGTTGTTACTGCATCCCTCATGTGGCTTACTGGAACCCTGTTTACTAGGGGATAGAAGTCGAGGTTGTTACTGCATCCCTCATGTGGCTTACTGGAACCCTGTTTACTAGGGTGGTTATCTTGTCAGACTCGGAAGATTCTTCGGAATATTTAAACTAACTTGAGCCGCTACCAATATATGCATGTTTAACGACGTCCAAATGTAAATGTATCCCTTTTATCTACTGCCCAGGACATGTCGATGTGCGCAGTAATGAGACTGGAACATGCATCAATAATAATGAGAATTACACCATTATACTACTATTTCACTGCTTTGTAATAGCAAATTTATTGTGTTAAATTACTTAAAAGTAGGCTAAATATTTGACGTTAAGGTGCTTAAAGTAATATAAGAAAAAGGCAATCTTCTTTTTTTGGCCACTTCATGAGACAGGCAGCTTTGAAGAACATAGTCACAACTGGTAAAATTTAAGGCAACAGAGACAGAGGGTGACAACGTGAGAAAATCTTAGACAGTTTGACAACTTGGTACAGCAAGGAAACACCAACGTCCTTGATACATAATACTGTGGACAGAGAGCTGTGGAGAGCCATGACCGCCTACGCCAGCCGCCATGGCACCTGATGATGATGAAGGCACTTAGCTAGTCAGTCATTTTATATTCTTGATAGATTCTAAATTAGAGTTTGTAATGTTAACAAAGGCATTCAAAACCCGTTTTTCAAAACTAACAAAAACACTGCAAAATATGAAATAAAGTACTAAAGGCACGAAACGTTTTTAGAATGCACTAAAATAATTCACCCTGACAGTTTCCAAACTTTTGACGAGGACACTAAATGACTTGAGAAAGCATCAGATCTTGTGCTTATTGCACCAAAATGGCAACTATGGGCAGTATTCATACCCTATAACCTATAACCTCGTCCGGTGACATATTATAATAGTTTCATTTTATTTTCAATCCCATGTCATTCATTATGTTGCCACTATGTGTACTGTTGCCACTTATGAGGTAAATATTTTAATTTATCTTATCTTATTTTACTTACTATTACATCTTATCTATTTTTACTTCTCCCTTTCTTCTGTCCACTTTCCCCCTCTCACTTAACACTATCTTCTCCCAATGCCATCTTCTTTCCTGTCATGCTGCTCCATCTTTGATTTCTCCGCTATCTATTCGCTATCTCTGTTCTCTTTCTTCCCTATCATAACCATGTTTGTCTCTATGTAAGATTCGTTGTACTGTGGTCTTTTGTTTGTCCCGATGAAGGCTTTTTAGTCGAAATGTCGTTTGTCTCTGTATCTCGTTGCTAGGTTGTTTTATGTCTTATTTTGGTAACGCATCTACCAGTTTTTGTTTATCTTGATATAGTATTTGCTGATTATTTGTTTTGTTACTGCGGCACTGTCCACTTTGTCGGTCACCCTCTGACATTTTGGTTATTTATGTATCTTGACAACAAGTAGCGAACAAAATAAAGACAATATTATAAATTCGTGTTTGGAGAAAAGATAACACATTTTTCGATATCTCCATTTTAACCAGGTATGTACTTTTCAATACTAACTTTCTAAATCTTCCAGGATCCGTCGATGACGAATGTGTCGGGCCATTGGTGCAAATAAAACGGCGACACAACGCAATTCCATTTTCTGGACTACATCCTGCTGGAAATCTAATTGGACCATTGTCCAATAGGGAGAGATCCAATAGGAGTTTGAGAATGAACGCTGAAGAAGAAATCTTCCAGGCAACAAGATAAAAACGTTGTCAGCTCTGCGGATTGAGATGTATGGGTAGGGAAGCGAACCAGGTTCCTAGGGCTGTAGATACAAGTTCACGGAGAAAAAATATTCCGACAACGCTGTGTACGTAAAAAAAGGAAAGATTGAAATGGATAATGAAGGTTTGCTAATAGCTGGAAACATAATAACACACACGAATCGACGTTTCAACCAAAAAAGCCTTAAGAAGACTACATAAAAAAAACGACGAACATTAACGTTTACATGGCAGAAAAGAACTATTCAAGAAAATAACAATCACAGCGTTTAATACATTAGACATCTTAAAAGGCGTTAATCCTTATTGATGACCTCACTTGAATGTAGAGTCGAGGTGTAGAGAGCAGTAGGTAGACCAGTATGCAGGTGGTGGTGGACAGGATACAGTCTAGCATAGTGCCCACTATGACTAGAAATGAAAGTTTTTAGAGGTCCACCGCAGCAAACCTTCGATGCGGAGATGGAATCGGATCATGAGATGCGACCACGCTGAGAAACGGTTAAACTTAAAAAAAGCTACTCGCCTCGATGTAGTGGTGTTTCCGATAAACAACTAATTGCCTCGATGTAGTGGTGTTTCTGATAAAAAGCTAATCGCCTCGGTGTAGTGGTGTTTCCGATAAAAAGCTAATCGCCTCGATGTAGGGGTGTTTCCGATAAAAAGCTAATCGCCTCGATAAAGTGGTGTTTCCAATAAAAACTGATCATCTCGATGTAGTGATGTTTCCGATAAAAAGCTAATCGCCTCGATAAAGTGGTGTTACAATAAAAACTAATAATCTCGATGTAGTGGTGTTTCCGATAAAAAAAGCTAATTGCCTCGATGTTGTGGTGTTACCGATGATTTTGTGGGGTCAAATTGTTATCTTAATTTTACTTGTTTTTCATTACTAAATGGCATGTTCTCTTTTCCTGGGATGGTGGTTTAGAGTGGTTGAATACTACAAACTACCAGTTTGTCTGTGATTTTCTATCCCTTCAAATTGTCAATAGAAGCCCTTATAATACTCCTTAATCTCTAACTACTATAACAAGTCTTAGACTTGCGTTGTTGCATGTCTCGGGTATGTGCGGAATTTACTTAAATGCTACCAGGTCCCAAAAGTGGAGCAAAGAATACCGACATTGTTACCTGCCATGCATGTTGTAAGAGATAACTAATGAGGTTTTTGAACTGTAACAATTTTGAATCTTTATGTCACCCACGATTGAAGGAGATCGATGCAAACTTGGAACGGCACGTAAAGAGATAATAAATATGTGAAAAAAACTGATATCAACACCGGCCTGGAAATGTGAGCCTTTTTATTTTGATGTATTTATTGATACGAGAATCGAAGCATCCTATCTATAGACTTACCCGGAGTACGGTGATCTTTACCTAGATGAAGTCCGTAGATAAGTGAGGGGGGAGGGCTTTGCGTGGGGGTTACCCTCCCCCTCCAGGACAATTTAGCACTTATGATACTTAGTAATTATGACACTTTCTGCCTATGACAATTAGTACTTATGGCATAGTACGTATGACATTTATTGCCTATGACATTTAGTATTTATGACATTTAGTAATTATGACACTTAGTAATTATGATATTTAGTACTCATAACATTTATTAACTATGATATTTAGCACTTATGATATATGACACTTAATAATTATGATATTTATTGCCTATGGCATTTAGTACCTATGACATTTAGTACTTGTGACATTTAGTAATAGGAATCAAGCCAAACAGTGAATATCCCAGGCATCCCCAATGGTTTCTCCAATAAAAGGTCACCAAAAATTAAACTAAAAACAGGAAAGGACTTTTATATATTGTTTATATTTATAGAACATTTTAACCCCCCCCCCTCACCATTCCCTCTTATCATAGACGTATACGTGGGTGGCTCTGACCTGCATTGACAACTCATCCAGACCAGAAGATATTGATGGTAATCAGCAATACCAAGTGAAGAGCGGCTGAAATTGAATAGTTAAATGCATGTAGGGATCGCTGGAAGAAGCTGGGCAGCTTGCACAGAACCGAGACACTTACATAATGACAGTGAGGGCAACGTTCTGTGAAGGACACGTCACATAGAGAGAGAGAGAGAGAGAGAGAGAAAGAGAGAGATATGTAAGCGTACGACAGTAAGTAAAGAATTACTAATATCGTGAATATTCATTTACAAATCATAGAAAGTTGTGAAAGAAAGTTGTTACCAAGACAATATAATCTAGGCCTATCTTTGTAATATGTTAGCCCACATAGGGATAACATAAATTTAGGGCCGTGCCGTGCAGTGATACAGAGAAACGGCCGCATCAGGCGGCAGGAATCAAAATACGGTAATGTTTTCTAGGTATTATTTATGTTCCGAATGTTGCCTTTGCTTTCTGAATGGTCAGAATGCACAACTGCCTGCTGCGGAAATTGAAAAGGGTACATTGAGTATATCTGCTGCAGTAACACAGCGACTGAAAGTTCCAGGTTTGTGTTGGTTAAATAATGTTCTTATATGCCCACATGAAACAGATTCGTTGGCAGACACATAACATCGCCTACCAAAGATACTTCTATATGGTGAGTTGTAGAAGGACATACGTGATCAAGGTGACCAAAAGAAGTGCTACAAGACTCGTTAAAGACCTCACTGAAAGTCTGTGAAGTTTATCAGGAAACATGGGAAGAGCTTGCACAAAATAGAGCCACATGATGCTTTACTGTTAAAAAAAAGGCGCAGCATCTTGTGAAAAGAGGAGAAATACAGCAGCTCAACCGCGGAGAGTAGCTAGAAAATCATGGGTACACCAAAAACAATCTACAGTGGTCATCCCATGTCCGAACTGTCCAAGGGCATTTGCCATAAGAATAGTGTTTATTAACCATCTACGAATTCATGGCTGCACGGGTGGGGGTAGGAAGAGGAGCGCGCGCCAGTGAACTGATAGTAAGCTCGCGTACTATCACCAAGTTGCAGCGCACCGTGTTCGAAAACACGTCCGGACAACAAAATAATTGTTCGGGTAATGTTTTCTCGTCTGACACGATCGCTCCTCCAGTCGACTCAACTGTAAATGGGTACATGAAGCATGCGTTAGAAGAGGTAAAGACAACACGAAAGGGAACTGGCCACCCACTAACTAGTTGCTGTTGCTTAGCATATGTTTTTCATTTTTCGTTCGCTCCATTGTAACAATCACGGATATCCGTGCGATTTCCGCCGGGAGCGTGATTACGTTGTGCCACCGTTATGCGCCGTGTAGGCCTAGCACATCCGATTTCGGCATGCATTGACAATTCGGGTGGGCTACCCTTAGCCTGTGACAGCCTCTATATCTGTCTCCAGGCACGCGTAGTGGAGACTCTTCGCCCAGACGATTTTTTTGCTCTCGTCTGACTCGAACGAGGTGTTCCACTGTTTATGAACTTGCCTCGTGTAATTGGACGTGCTGTGCCTGTGCCCATTGGGTACTGAACCTTTTCTCATCCGTGAGCCTGGTTCCTTAAGGGGAAGAACTCAACAGAGGAGTTGGACCCTGGCTCTTTCGCCCTCTTAGCCGAGGTGTCATTCACCGACATCGTGTACCCCATGTCCAAGTTCGAGTCTCACACCACGCGTTTGAGAGCAAGGCGTTCTTGAGCTGAGCGTCCTTGTCCCAATAGCGCCTGAGCCCATCAGGCACAGAACCCTTTCTCTCTTCAAGTGTATTTCCGGTGTAGGAAAACCTGACAGTAGAGTTGGGCCAGGGCTAAATCGTTGTCCCTTTTGTGCCTGAGCGCATCGAGTACGGAACCCTTTCTCTTCGCGAGCATATTTCCGGTTTTTGAAGGCTCGACATTAGAGTTGGATTAGGTCTTCTTGCTTTACCAAACGTCAATGAATGGGTCTGGGTCTCTGTCTGTAAGGAACACTGGTAACTAGAAGCTCGTTCGAGCTGACGGAGCGTGTAGTTCCCCTTTCCTAGGAACTTTTCATTTTCTATTTGCAGTTCGCTCTGCCCTCTAGCGCTGTTCTGCCCTTTCATTGTTTCATTGTACTCGGTATGAAATCTATTTGTCTCTCGCCATGCATCTACCTTTACGTGCATTTGACATTGGCCGCCCCTCCAATGTTCGGACTGGACTGACTAGCTTCACTGTATGTCGACAGTGTCGCTATATGTGGTGCTGCTGGTGGTGTCGGAGATATTGTCTCTTGTGCAGTCAAATCTCTTTCCATGTGCTACCTCCACATTCTCGGACACGATCCCCAAATGATTTGGCCAGAATCAGCACGAGCTGCTGTATTTCTGTTTCCAGGGTGCACCGCGTGGAGATAGATTTGGGATCTTGGTTATCTGCTAACCCTGGGTCCGCCTAGAACAATGCGTTCCATTTGCACCCCGCTTATAAAGAGTTACCTTCATCCCCGACGGCAGGTTGCTGCCATGGGGACAACTTTATCTTTACGAACTCATAATCACGGACATAATTCTAACTGAATTTCAAAAGTGGATGAAACATATGGCCATCATCATCATGTGATTGGCGAGCAATAGCAAAGTGAAAGTCTAATAACGAACAAAGATGCATGAGATTGGAGTAAAGATTCGAAGATTCATGTAAGGAAATAGATATTACGAAAAGATTGATTTATAAATCACGAACTGAAACTGGACAGCTACACTCTTACTGATTTATTGAGGAATGATGAGGAATCGAGACATCTATGGACTTGTTAAGTGTGCGCTGATGATAACGCGATCTCGTATCTCAAGATGGGATGTGGCAGGGATAATGGATCGATCCAGAGAAACATGGACAATAAGCTCACATGGTTTCTTTGTTGAGATTTAGAAAGTGTTTAAACTTATAGACACGAGAAGATACAATTCCTACGTGACGCCAGACGGTGAATGAGAAGTAATTATCTGTAATTATGTTACTTGATACTTTGTATTGTCTGTAAACATGCACGAGAAGATGCGTAGTTGTGTATGTGCGCAACTACGTTGCAAAGGGTATAACTTGGCGTCACTCAGTGGTTCTCAACGTGGGTCATATGTCCACTTCAAGCGAGATTGTCGGCATATAGAAGACCTTCCAACAGAATTAATTAGGACCCCATTCGTTACGTTTTTAAAAATTATTGTTGATCTTTCAGGTGGTCATTATTTACAGGACTGTGAAGAAGATGTTCTCAGTATGATGCAAGTCTTCGAAATGCCGCCCCCTTATTTGGTTTTCCTTTGAAAAGCCGCACACGACAATGTATTTTGATTTAGTGCGGCCTGGTTCGGTCGTCGCTCTGCATCGTAGCACGGCAAAGTCCTGACTATTTATATATTTTAAGCCGCCTTAGATATTTTTGGCATGTAATTCCAAGTATATAAATAGTGACCAACCGAAAATCCAACAATAATTTAAAAAAAACGTAACGAATGGGGACCTAATTAATTATGTTGGAAGGTCTTTATTTAGAGACGGCCATGTTTCGTATGGGGCGAATTCATTTTCAGGGCAGAGGTGGGACAGGAGAACAAAATTTAATTTGGGAAGGTGACCAAACTCAGAGATCAGTTGAGGTGGGGGTTGGTAAGGAGCGTAAATGAGGCAATTTGAGCGACATTAGTTAAGATTTATAGAAACCAAGTCGTGAAGACAGTCAACAATCATGTTTTAGGCTCCAGGAGAAGAAACATGATCCTGAAGAAGGGGTGGTATAAGTTAAAAAAGATTTAGATTTGCTGGTCCAACCAATTATTACATTACTTGTGGGCGTGTATATGCTGTTTTATACAGTATATATATATATATATATATATATATATATATAATATATATATATATATACTAGATTGTGGGCATGCACATATCTCTCCGTCGTTTAATTAGTATTAGATTGGATCATGCTGAAAACGGATGTGCTGGACCGGAAAACGCAATACATAGGCCTATATCCATTTGTCTTTCGTTACAAGTCCGCACATAAGGGAGGGGGGATGCAGAGTTCACTCCTCCCTCACATTAGAAAAAATATAACATAAAGTTGGTGTACAAGAAATGAGTTTTAAAAAATGGTAACCATTATAGATGATTATTCCTTTTATCGATATCAGGGCCTGATTGTTTCTTTGTTATAATATTCATTGGAAATTCTTACGTCAAGCCAGTCTCAGACTGAAAGATTCGATACGGCCCAAAATGAGGCGATGTGTATCATGCTTGGATGTACTTGAGATACTTGAGCCATGCCAATCTTACTCGACTGCCAAACTACAGGACACAGAATATATCTATGCAGAGAGCGAACCCAGCTCCAAATCACAACTAACAAAGAACACTCACTGCCTTCTAAGATTCAGAGAGTGAAAGGTGGTAAATTGAAAAGAGAAAAGTCATGTGCGGACGACGTCATACAAAGGGTGTGCATGTTGGAAGATATGGTGCCTGATGCGGAATGGCTCAATATGCATGTTCATTGTCAAACTTTCTATTAAGTGATACTAACTCTCAGCAGATAATGTAAAGAATACTGACATATTGTAATGAAGTTTGAGATGCAGGCATTGATCAGCAAGAATTCAATGAGAGACGTTATGAGTATATACATGGATGGC